>JBBBDQ010029168.1:67500-175573 GCA_037127315.1 Ascarosepion bandense | reverse complement strand
TACAAATCTTTAGGTCAAGTCACTGGAACTAACGAACGCCTATATCCACTGGGCCATGTGTCGTTGAAGAAAACAGCAAATAAATTTCTGGGACTTATAAACCTAATGCCTCAGTAATCTTTTTTTTTTTTTTTACTAGAAAGCTCATATTGCAATTTTTTATGTTAATAATTTTCCTTAGCATTTTTTATCAGAGCTCATATTGCTATTTTGATACTAATCATTTGCTCTAGCATTCCGTATTACTGGTTCTCATATTGTATTCATTTCTATGCCTAGTCGACTTTGGAGATTTTTATAACCTAGCATATGCGCTCATTACTTAAATTTATGTAATTTTTAGTAGCGTTCTCTATCTATTATTCCACTTCATCCCAAAGGGGTGATTATCCTCTTTCTCCCTCCATATGTGGTCAGCTACGTCTGATTTTACTATCTCCCCTCAGATAAATTTGATATTAAATTTGCTTCCTTTTGATATAAAAAAGCTTCACAAGAATTTGTAATCGTTTTTTCTCTGTTGTAAGTATTCTTTTTTACTTTCGATCAAAGCTTGGCGAAAATTAGTAGTGATATCCTCGATTTTCATTGTTGAAAAATGAAAACAGTTGTATGTAATCTTGTATACCCAATATATGATTTTTTCTTGTTATTAAGAGAGAAATACTATTAGAAAAGGGAGATGAATTGGAATATTAAGTTGATCTTTTGCAAAGATTTGATTTTCTGTAATCATAAGAAATAAATTTTCTACCGTTAGCAACGCCTTATATGTAGCGTTATTATTGTCTATTATGTAACATTATTAATGTCATATATTTAACATAATTATTGCTGTGTATGTAACATTTTTGCAGTATATATACGGTCATCATTGCAGTGTATGTAACATTATTCTTACGTCTAACACTATAGTTTCTGTATGATAAACGTTGTTTGTTATATATGTATCATTTCAGTATATGTGTCGAACAGACTTTAGCATATATGTAACGTTATCATTACTCTATATGCGTCATTATTTTTGGTTTGTGTAAGATTATCATTGCTCTATGTGAAATGCGATTGTTATTTGCTGAATCAGTAATATTGTCATTAGTGTATGTGTAACATAATCTTTGCTATATAATTAAGTTACTATTGCCGAATACATAACGTAATCATTGCCATATAAGTAAAGTTATCATTGCTGTATATGTAACTTTATTTGCCGTATATATAACATTATTATTGCTCCATATGTATTGTTAATTGACGTATAAGTATTGTAATCGTGAATGTATGTATGTCAAACGTTTTTCTGTAAACTTTAAGTTGAAATTTCTGCCATACATGTAACGTTATTTACCTTATGTTTAGCGTTTTCATGAATTTAAATGTAATATTTTGATTGTCATATATGTAACGTTATCGTTGAAATATATGTACAATTATTTGCCGTATATGTAACCCTATATTCACATGTATAATGTTACTTACTGTATATATAACGTAAACATTGCTGTATATGTAATATTTATCTATATGTGACATTATTTTCCTTATATGTAACGTTAGCATTTTACAGACCAATAAGAGGAAAGACTGAATTTCTCATGCATAACACTATTGTTTATTACACTTGATCTTCACCAATTAATCTTGGCAAGTTGGAGTGATGATTTTAAGGGGATTCTTCATGAGAGAAGTTAAGATATTTTCTCTATCTTTTGGTTTTGTAGTCGGTGCTTCTCTCTCTCTCTCTCTCTCTCTCTCTCTCTCTCTCTCTCTCTCATTGGTTGTCTCATGTGGGCACATCCTAATCGTCGTTGATCAACAATGTATATGTCGGAGCTAGTCACCGACCTCTAGTAGATGTGAAAAACTGCAACTGTTACATAGGACGTCATCTTCCAGGTGAATCCCCTGATACACATGGTTACTTCCGAAAAGAAGTCCACTTAGCTGAATGAAACCATTTTTATGCCAGGCGTGCCGTGCCACGCTTTCTCAGTTTAAAAGTGTAATGCAACTTCTATGTCTTGTAGAGCACATTTTATTTAATGAAACTTTCGCTCTCCATGTAATCTAGGTAGATCTTATTTTAAGTCTTTAAAAACAGGGATCAATACCCAAAGGCGTGTAGGCAGTAAATATATCGTATATTTGCCTAATTTAATCGTGTGCATTAAAAATGAAGATACCAATATATTTTCAGTATTTTAAGTATTATTTTTCTTGCATACTCGTATTCTATTGCGTCGTCCGGCCCGAACATTTGAGAAATTTTATTGAACACGGTAGTATTCGAACCTACACCATCCACAGGAAGAAATTCATTAGACCTGATGTGCCTTAACCGTCTAGGGTACGAAGAAGGTCGTGTTTAAGTGAGGTGATATTTTGTGCTTTAAGCACTTTTCCGCGTTCAGATCCTCAAAAATATATAACTGTTCAGTTTCGCATCCTAAACGGAAACAAAGCCGTTCCTAAAGAAGGAATGGATTTTTATTTATTAATCCGACATATTAAACTTTTTTTAGTGGATACCGATATCCAGATAGAAGATTATTTTTCAACAATGTTATGCCGGAAGGCGCATTTTTCTTTAATAAGATTTTTGGAATCTTCAGGTCTACTAAGATTTCTCGTGTATTCAAACCGATAGACACAAAAAAATACACTGGATTTCTACTCAAATATGGGTATTCTGCAAAAATAACGTTTAAATTAATAAAAATATGGCATATTATTAGATAAAAATTAATTACTTATTCAGAACAATTTAATGCTTATAAAATATGTAATGGCTAATATAACCTCCATTGCTTGCGAGGACTTTATGTGACTTTTAACAAGATCATAGATAGCACATTTGTAAAAGTCTTTAGGTTTTTATGTAAAACATAAGATCATTTCATATTCAAACCCTTCTTTTGATATCAACCTTAAACCATCCAAATTGTTCTGAAAAAGAGATAATCGAAAAGTTCATCATAAGAAGAATGTAGAGCATAAGCAGTTTTCCCAGCCGTATTTCTGTAAGAGAATTTTAGTCAAGTGTGCAGTGTTTAAATGCGCATTATCGTGATAGAGAGAGATACTCAATTTCTGTTGACTAAGGAAGAACAGTTTCTGTTCAAGCTGCTTTCAAACGATGTATCTCTTGGCAGTAGCGATCAGAAAGCGGGTGCTTTTTAAAGAATGGAACTTACCATTATGGTAAAGGGTCTATCAAGTCTGTCAAAACAAAAAAGGCTACTTTAAATTGTCGGTTAAGTTGTTGGCGATTATCTGGAGAGAAAACGTGCGGAGCCAATTTTCTAGCCACTGTTATTTTTCCTGTCTTTTCAATTCGCGTAAGACTGTAGTGTGAATAGCATTATATTTATGACCGTATTCCATAGACGTAATGGCAAAACTTGCTGAAACAGCAGTTTCCAAATCATCTGAATATTTCTTTTAAAGAATCAGTGGCTGAAACCGGAAAACCAAATCCTGTAATTTCTTTCATTCAATGCATCGACCCAGTAAGCTTTTTTTTTCTTTTTTTTTTTTAATCATCTCATCCCAAGCAAGGCATTCCACTGCCACTATTGCGCATGGGGCTACATAGGGGAAGGTAAAGAGAAGGAGTGGTTAGACATAGGGAATGTCAGGAGGAAGGTGACAGATGAGTAAGGATACCGAAATTGAGGTTTGGGCAGATGGGAAGAGTGTTTGATAGAATGGGTGCAGGTTAGTGTGTTAGGAGGTGTCTGTTGACCTTACATTTAAACTCCTGGAGATTGTAGCCGTCGGGGAAGCAATCGTGTGGAAGAGAATAGACTTGTCTGTTTCACTTGTGATCACACCTTCATGAAAGGCATACAGTAAAACACTTCTGATATGTTATTTTATTAACAGGAACAAATCGCTTTAACCGAACTATATTAGGAATGCTATCCGTATGAAAGAAAAGAATATAAATTAGTCATCGTAACTTTACCAACCAACATCAAGCGCAAGATTTCTTTTATATTTTTGAGATGACATGGCCTAATGGATAAAAAAAGCTTTGAGTAATCTAAAACGCGACGTGATTTAGAGAATTGTGAGTTCAATACCTAGCCAGTACAGTGGGAAAAACTATGAGACTTGAGTTACAAAAAGCAATAATGTGATACTGAGATATAAAAAAAGGTATTGCACGGCGAATTAGAACAATCCACCCCCGTGGATTAAATAAAGTGTTCGGTTCGAAATTACAATGAAATAATTTGGATATGTTTCGAGGGTACAGTGGTTGAAACGTCGTAAATATGTCAAAAAAAAGAAAAAAAAGAAAAAAGAGTGAAAATGAGGACAACCGACCGGAAGACGGTGTAAATGAAAAAGGACAATTCATTAATCAATTTTGTTCAACATTTTCACCTAAAACTTGTATCGAATTTATGTTCTAACTTGATATCGCTCTCTCTCTCTTAATGCAAATGGGAACGAGAAGAACATTTGCTTAGAAGCAGAAAAAAGCATTAGTTTAAATTTCTAGGACACACAGCGTGGAATGACGGTTTGGAAATTTCTGCAGTTTCAGAACATGAGAACGGGAAGGCATGCAGAGAAAAACAGGAATATACATAACACATTTGTTTTACCGTAAGACGAAAACCAAGACAAAAGACAAGAAATTATGGAAAGACACGATCATCAACATTATGAATTTGTTTCTGAGAAATGGCACATAAAATAATCGAAGAAAGTACTGTAACAATTGCAGAAAAATCATCAAAATATATCTATGAAATTAACATGCTTATCATTTATTGTCTGCTAGTGAAAGTTCCAACATTGAACCAAGTTAGGATTAAGGCTTATATAAATATCATATTTCTTACAGTATAAACAGTTTTCAGCACATTTTCATATTTATAATCTTCTTATGACCAAGTCAGTTTAAATTTGTATAACGGCAGGCTAAAACCACTGGACGCTGAATAATAAAAGAGTAGTCATCTTGGAGATAACTAATATAAGAGTAGTTATCTTGATGGCAAGTGATAGAATGTGGTAATCTTGACGTTCAAGTAATAGAAGAGAGGTAATATCGTTAGCGATTGTTCTTTTTGAAGTGTCTTTGTATTCGGGGATATCATCACAAATATAGAAAATCCATATAAGTTGGGAATCGGAATTGTGAGGTTAGTTAATTATTCAATGTGAAATCTCATTTTTATTTTATCACTGATAGTTAAGTAATAGTTTCGTCGAAGTGGTACATTTGATACTATTTGATAACGAACTTATCAATTCGACATCAAATGTAAATATACATATGTCCTTTTGTTGTCATGGAAAAAAGATTATTTCTCCCAGGGAGTACGAGATAGTAGCCATCTCCAAGTCCAATGTTTGTAGGGCCAACCATGACGGTAATGTTGAAGAGGAAAGATCAGACTAAATGCAACCAACCCCCAAAGACCCTAATGGCGAAATAGGCAAAGATATACACGGTCTCAACGGCCAAACCTGTGAAAGAGTCTAGCGCCAGTCGAGGTGACTTAACTAAAGTGGGCCTTGCATACCGAACATCCAAGAGCTTGATTCAACTAGTTTTGCCAATCTCAATCAGCTTTCAGTCGAGAGGGAGGCGACTATGGCCAAGTATTTGTGCTCCTCTGTCACGTAGAGATGCCAGCCAAAATCAAATTCACGCAAAAATCTTCGGCAAGCTCTCATTGATTCACTTCCGTCTCCGCAGCCGCTAATAGGGGAGAGAAAGGAATAGAGAGGAAAGATAACAATCGCAATACGCGTAAAGGACATGTAATTATGACATCAAGCAACAGTAACTTGAACTACCATGAGGTTCGATCGCAATCAGTAATATATTTTTTGATGGCGTTATCTCAGCTAACAAATAGAAAATGAAATTATGATGTACAGGAGAAATTTAATTGTAAGAGTAAAGGGAGATAGACTTAAAATGACTTAAGTAAACTAAGATAGAGATTTTAAATTACTATAAAACTAGATTAAAACTAAACTTGCTATAAAACCAGGGAAATAAACACTTAACATGACTTAAAATTATTATAAGACTAATTGCGATTATATTTCATTAATTGAAAAAAAAAATTGTAAAATTGAAATATATGTAACTCTCAATTCATTTCATTACTGGCATATAAAATGTCTGGATTTAAAGTTATTTTAAGTCTCTATCTCCCTTTATTCTTACGATATAGCTTTTATACATTTCTATTGGTTAGCTGAGATAAAACTCCAAAACTTCCCTCTACTTTAATTGCCTGGGTTTGGTAAAAAAATGTGTTGCTTTTAAACTATTATATATAATGATTCCTAACAGAAAAAATATCTTACTGCCTGACGAGGTGCTAATAAAGTAGTACCAAAACACAACGGATTTTGTGTTGTAGAAAAATGTTTTTATTATAAACTTGATAAAAATATTATCATATACAATGCTCTACTAATTACCAAGCGCTCTGAATAATGTACATCTATACAAACAGTGGACTCTCAGCCCATTAGTTTGTACTACTCCCAAGATATATATACATATAAGCAAACTTCTACTTTTAACGGAAATGCCACAGTAATCAAATTAGTATGACCTAAATGCGCTAGTTTAAATTACAACTACAGCGATATTCTTGTCATCTTTTTAACGATTTTGTCTCCGACTTCTTGTCGGAGCTGTCTAGTCTTACAGCAACAACGTCCGATTTCTTTCCATCTGCAGCCTCTCTCTCCCTCCTTTTGTTTCTCTCTTTTGTTCCTTCCTATGATAGTTAGAATATGCATTTATATCGTATAAATCTTTACTTACATTCCTCGAGCAAAATGTCGTTTCCGGATGGCAACTACCACATAAATTGTCATCAGGAGAAACACAGATAAATGCTGCCACTTCTATGAAGTTTCTCCAAAAAGCAAAATTGCCAGAGGGAAATCGATAGAAAACATTTACTCCAGATATAGCCTACTAGATCATATTTATATTTTTCTCGTGGTCAAAAATGATTTAGAAATAATTTTCCGCAAACAACAAAGAAGTCGTTCGATTGTTTTGTGTTATTTCACCACATCTCTGCTTTTGATTGCTTCATTTTCTTCCATGATTTGTCCTGCTGAATTTGTGTGATCGTTTAGTTTTGTTTACCTTTTTTAAAACTTTTCTAATTATTAGATACTTTTAACATAAATTTGAATTTTATTCCTCTCATTACTTGACAGAACATCATATACTCTCACTTGTTTTATAATTGACACAATTCAGCCGTTAATTACAATCGACCTTTTCATATTCTTAGTTGTGGTTTTGAATTCTTTTATTATCATTTTACCACAAGCAAAGCAGGGCCTTTTCTTTACAAAAAAAAAAGAAAAGTAAAACAAAAAAACAAAAAGCAAGTTACACGGGGTGTCGAAGAAAAGATAAAAGATGGACGAGAATCAACTTGATAGAAAATGGCAATTGACGTTGCATTTAAACTTTTGGATTTTGTATCTGTCAGAGAATCAAGCAAACAGAAGTGAATTCTACAAACGGAAAAGTGTTGAAAAGAAATATAGAGTAAAAGAGGTGGTTGCAATGAACTTCTTCGACGGTAAAAAGGTAAAATTAATTTATGTGCTGTGATGTGGGGTCTGGCAAGAAACAATACTTAAAAGGTGTCTCAGTTGTGATAGTAGTATTTAATACTCAACTTGACAAGTCACTGCAATCGTATTATCTTCTGCCGTGGCAATTACCCAGAACTACCTATCCTGAATGGATCAGTCTATTTAGGATAGTTAGAGGGTTAAGTGGCTCGTACCACAGTACTATGTTTATTAAAACTTGGTTTATTTCCTTTATTTTATTTTCATAGTGTAGCTAAAACCGGTGCACTCCATCGTTTCTCGCTATGCGAGAGTCTTATATATAATTCTGGCTTGAAACCAATTAATATTATGAGTAATAGGAATCTTGTTGTTTTCATCATAACATTTGACCTGGCTACTCAAGGCTGTTTTTTATTGATGATTTAAGATGTCATTTTGGCTAGAGACGATGTACTATTATGACAAGTATTATAATCTCTTGTTTGATCAAGCCAACTGAGCTGGAGCACTCGTGTTTTTCTTAATGGCTGTGTTCTGAGCTGTTATTTTGGCATGATCCCATGCATTACTATGGTATCTATTATCAATTACTTTCCTTTAATCGATACACTTGAAATGCTGATTCTTTCTCCTTGTCTTATGGTCAGATACGTGAGTTTGGCTTGATTTCACTTATTATTATGGCGAGTATTAATAATGCCTTTAGTTGGTCTCGACATATGAGATGGCACATTTGAGACTTTAATCTTGTCTCATATATGTATTTTCTTTCACTTCATGTAATATTATGACGAGTATTATCATAGAAGTTGTTTCAATCACGACAGTTAACCGTGAGCGTTGTAGCATTTCTCAACGTTTGTTTGTCTGAGGTGGAATATGTATTATTTATTGTTTTATTTTTACAAGTATTATCAACTGATGAATTCTGATTTTTCTTATCTGATGTTCTCTGATAAAATGTTGGCTTCTTTCCATATGTTATTACCATGTGTATTTTCATCTTTCTTATTTTAAAAAGGGTACTTTAATTAACTTGCACTAACCTTTACCCTTCTTTAAAGGTCAGAGATTTAATTAATAGACCAGTTATATTACGTTTATAGGATAAAAGAAATGGACCATAGAATAGGTCATGCTAGGGATAGTTTCACCTGCCACGCAAAGTCCTGCAAAACCAATACATTAAAGTAAAACTTAAATCATATTCTTAAATAACTTAATCAGGTTGAGGATTTAATACGAATGTCATGCACTGCGTCAAACGCGAAAGGAATACAGACTGTGGGTCATACCAAAGATCATCCTTCTCGAATTTTGCAGACAGGTGCTACAGTATCGATATACTAAATGAAAGAAACTACATCACCAGAGAAGTTTCAACAGCATCAATAACGAAAATAGATAGAACGTAAAACTCGAAATGAAAACAATGGCATAATAAAGATTATTATGTTCAATATTGCATCAGAAGAAAGCCAAAGAAATCTCTCATTAATACTTGAAAATTAGCGAACTTGAAAAACCTTTCCTGAAACTTTTTTAAGAAAAACACTTTATAAATTTTCAACCGACAGCGGCATCTTTATCGTTGATTCCTTAACCGTAAATCTTCTAAGATTATTTTTTTCATCTAATTTTTGTTGTCTTTTGCCATAATTTAAATTTTAAAATTCACACTAGTGCATGTACTGGTTTTTCTCACAAGACTTTCAGTTAATATATTGACCTTAAGCAATCCCTAGCATTTTCCTCTAAATTCTCACAAATGCAAAGAAAAATTATGTAACATTTTACACATGCTGACTAATCAAAATTTGCTACTTGGTAAAACATCTTAAAGTTTAAATATTTCGGAATACTTATTTTTAATTAGCTACGACACCTTTATATTTTCTATCACTTACTTCGTTTAAATATACTGAAGATTTAATTTTTTTCCTTGAATATGAAGAAGAAGTCAAATGAGACAATCGATGGCCGTCATTTTGACGGTGATGGTAATTGTAGAATTAAAGAATCATTTGCTGAATAATCAGATACTGAAGTGCGAGAGGGCGCTACTGCCGCGAATTGCGATGAAACCTGTTTTATTATCACAAAACACTTTTGAGAATTGTACTTAGCAGAGTTATTCATTAATGCATTACAAACGTTACTGTTTAGCAAAGATCGTTTCCTTTCCCCTTGATTTTAAACTTATTGTGACAGTTAAAGTTTCATTTCATATCTTGTATCTTGTTACTTACTTGTACAAGTAGTCATTAGTTCAGGGTATTACGATAAACTACATCCGACAGTAAAACATAAGATTGAGAGATTGGAGGTTTTTGAAGAGCATGGAACAAACTCTTAATTGTAGTTTTTCCCAGATCTATTCTCATCCAGGATGTTAATATCTCACCGGGTGTAAGCTATAAACAAATATGGAAACTCAAAACAAAAACAATATACCATGAAAGTATAAAAATACATTTTCATCGTAAAATACCAGAAATACATTTTTTTGTAAAACATTACCCATAATATGTTTTATAGAAAAATATCTAACAATACATTTTATTTGCAGTTGAAGGAGTACTTTTTATATTCAAAATACAGGGTGACCCCCCACCCCCCAAAAACGGGAATTTTTTAAGTGTGTATTGGCAGACATTTGCAAGCCGCAACACTGCGACACAGTGGTCTCTCAAAGTAAACACTGCCATTTCAGTAACCATGGATCAATGGAACGGGAGATAATGACGATACATTTCTAAGCATGTTATGGATGTCAGATGAGGCCCATTTTCATCTCACAGGTTACGTAAATAAATAGAACTACAGTTAATGTGCAGACACAAATCCTAATGAAGTTCATGAGTGCCCTTTACACGCTAGTAAAGTGACAGTATGGCGTGCTGTTTAATTACATGGGATCATCGGACCTTATTCTTTGGAAAATGAACAGAGTATCTCAGTCACTGTCATTGCGAATTTCAAGAATGCTTTCGTACAGATGTACGCCATCTACAGGACGTAATTTTTAACAAATGAAAATTCCATCATTGTTTCTTAAATGGCATGTTTTAAGGTTTTAATTCCTTTGAATAAAATATTTGTCTTCCATCACTTTTGTTTTTATTGGATTGTTAAAAAGTTCCGTTTTTTGCGGCCACACTGAATATTTCGTTGAAGCTATTCTTGTATGCGGAATGTTTAGATTTCGGCATAAAATAATTCTTAATTATTAATATCCTCCTTACCGAATTCAACCAAGCAACAAATACTCACTACGTAACGATCTGAAGATTAAATAATAGAAACTGAATGAAGAAAATACTAATTAAAAAAACATTTTGTATATATAGAGAATGTTTAACGTGGAGAGCATCATCCACCTTATTGTTTGATCAGATCAGTTGAGCTGGTTCACTTTAGCTTTTCGATTAGCTTAAGTTACGTGCCGGTTCACTTTGGCTTTTCGTGGAAGGTGAAGTTCTGAGCTGCTGAGCTGTAGCTATTTTTTTAAGTTATGTTTTGATTTCGTTTAATTTAGCATTTTATTTTAGGTAATATTCTGAAATCTTTGACTCTTTAGGTTATATTCTCAGACGTCCCAAGCTAGTTCTTCTCATAAACTTATATTTAAGCTTATTCACTCTGATTTTATTAGCTGATGCTTTCAGCTGTCTATCTCTGATTTTATTTATTAACAGATATTTTTGATCTACTTTTGGATCACTTCCATGCATTATGATAGTATGTATCTTCCTCCAAATGTTCTCCAAAGAAACCAGATACAGAGTTAACTCGACAGATATTTTCATATCCTTCGAGTTCATACCCAACTTTTGAGCCTAGCTGCACCGGGGATGCAGTCGCTAGAAAGAACCGTATGACAGACAGAGATATAGAAACACCAACTCGAAGGTTAAAAGAGAAACATTCAGTCATCGCATGTGCGAATATAACGAGCACTTGCAGATAAGATGTTGGGGGTCTTCGTACATCTTTTTATAGCTACTTTAACGATGTTGAATTTCATCCTTTTTGTTGTTTAGTAATCTAATTGATTTTTGCTTGGTTCCATGTTAATCTTTATAGATGTTCAGAATTTATATCTATTTGTATATATTAAGCTTTATTCAACAAAGAATCTTGTTTTTTTATAGGCCATCAATTTCTGTAAAGGTGGTATCTATATCCATGTATTTAATGATCTCTCATGCTTTTACATAACACTTTGTTAAACACATCGACTTGTCTCTAGATGTTTACTACGAAAGTATCTTCTTGTAGAATGATGTTAGAAATGTATTATATAAAAAGGTGCGGATGTGCGTTGCGGTGCAATGGATATCGGCTTGGAATGAAAAGTCGGAGAGCCGAATTCGAATTCTGGTTAAATTCTTTGCTTTCACTTAGGCGCAAATAGCGTAGGGAAAGGTATTAATCCGTTGCTTCTCTCTCGAGCTATTATGTGAATAGCTGGACTGATTGAGTTCTATAGCCATGGTTGGCAACTGATATATCGCAGAAAGTAATGGCAACATACTGCCCAGTAAGTCATGCCGTTTCCAGAACATGATCATCCGAGCGTCTGGCACTTAACATACTGCTATAAAAAAAGTAAATTTCCATTAAAACAGCTGTAATATAGTATAGGCGGTCAGTAATGATTAAACTTCACAAAAGAAATGGTACATACTGGAAATGAATGGTTACAAATCCCTACTTTGTTGCTTGTTAAATCATTATAAAATATATTTATTGAATTATTTTAAAGGGTAGTTTACCAAATCCATGTCCTGAAAGGAATTCAGTGTAAATTGCTGCAGAAAAAATGGTAATGTTGAGTAAGACTGGATACATGTGCAGAAGAGCAGATTATAGAGATGAGGATAAGTAGGATAGAAAACGATTGACCGTTTTTTTGAAGTTGTCAATATTGAATTCTTCAGAGAAGCAAACACGCAAGTGTCTGTTCCAATAAATTATGGTAGTTCTTCAAGAAGGCAAAACATCAGTGTATGTGAAATTTTCTTCTTACACTGGAAACATGTAGGAAATGAGGACGATTCAACTCTGTGTAAATGACATGAAAATGAGCATTATATAATGAACTTAGTGTGAGATTAGTGACAGGCTTGCTAAGTAACGACTGTGGGATAATGCTTGTATGGATTTAATCAAGTCATCGTACACTAAACCAGTTAAGCAATTTTGATAGATGTCAATTCTGGAAGGAGAGGATTGCCCAGTTATGTCCTTGTTTATAGTCTAATCTGATTGTTTTATAGATAAATCATGAAAGAATCAAATGTTTATTGGGGCGATAGACTGCGGCAACCATTTCTCTATCATATTTGGCAATAGATTGGATATAAGAATTACTCTTGAGTTCTGGAGTAAAAATCGCATCTGAAAAAATTTTCAAAGCATGAACCCTAATTGGGAATGATGCCACCAATCATATGAAGACACATTTGGTAAAGAAATCTGTTCTGTCCTACACCAGACATTGCTAGAAAGCGAAAATCTGAACCTGAAAAACCCGAGTTACATCTTTAAATAACCTCGTCAAATCAAAACTTACATAGGGATACCACGCATGGTACCAACACCTTTCAGAAACTTTGAGCTATATATAACATGTTTATAAAATTAATAATTAAAAATGGCTTTGAGCGAGTGAATACTGTATGTCTTGTCGAAAAATATCCTTTTTCGAACCTTGTGGACTGCCGCCACAGAATCACGAACGAACGTAATGTAAAGCTGGAATGCTTACAACAGCAGCAACAACTAGAATGGGTGTCACATATATCACATATAACTCGAATTTTGAGATCCCACAATAGAATACAAGGATATTTCAGATAAAAGGTGAGGAAGTGAATCCCCGTCAATACTGGAGGGACCTTTACCTGTTAATGCATCTGAGAAATTTAATTTCATGAAAAACTGTTTTATGAGAAATTTTTGTAAAGATATCAATCGACAGTATCTTGCTTGCTTAATAAATGCCAAATATTTCCTTATAAGGAAAAGGCTCTTATTTCCATTGCTATATTGATGTAGTTTAGTTCAAATAGTTTCGTTTTATTTGTTTGTTTAATGGCATATCAACTCTTTATGGATGATTTAGGGTGGACATTTTATTTTCTTGTGAGCTTTGGAATTTTTTCTAATAATATATTGCTAGTAATTTTTCCTTATTTGTACAATGAAAATATATTGTTGATCATTTTCTCTAATGTATTTTTATATTTTCATGTTTTGAAACCAGTTCGGGGTTACACTATTTGTCCATAGCATGGAACCTAGCAGGTGCTACTACCATTGGTCAAGGTGTAACTGGGAACAACGACAATTAAGAGGTGGCTCTCACGCTTCTCAAAGAACATTCAACCACATGTTGTTTATTGTTTATACACAAGACAGCATTTCGAAGAAACTGATATTTCTATTTTTCTCATGTTTGTATAGTTTAAGATGAAAACTCAAAGAATAGAATAACAAACTATGAAACCTGGACGAATTATTTTTATTCCTGATATCAAAAGTTTTTGTAAGAAATTTTCAAGTTCTTATGAAAAATAAAAGGTACTTTAAACTAATGGCTGTCCTGAATGTGATTATTTTTTTTATCTATTTTCCTACTTAAAGAAGAAGACAACCATAATTCATGTTAAATCTAATAAAATGATACTACACTCAGTATTGTTTTTATGTTAGTCGCCATGTTATCGAATGCCTTGACATGATGTTCGTCACTCAAATAGCTGAAATTAATTGAAAACATGATTTATAGGAAGAATCATAAAAATCTGACCTGGGCAATATATTGTAGACTTTTTGCACTGAGGCCAAATAATATGGTAGGAACGATAAACAATTGGCTGGCGAAATTTTATTCAATAAAATCTCAATGAATTTCCTGACGTTAGATTTTATTATAAACGTCAATAAAATGACACGAAAAATGTTAGAGTTTCTGCGCAGAAACTCTAGAAAAATGATTGCAAGTACATCATTTAATATAATTTGCTAATACTGTAGTTAACATTAAATATAAATATTAAAAATAAGATTTATGAAAAAGCAATTATAAAGCAATTATTTCCTAGAGAAACTTGTAATAAATTCAGAAAAATAATAGCAATATTGAAAAAGAGAATTTGGAAATATGAAATCAAATATACTAGTTTTTGAATGGCGAAAACCTGATAATTCATTCAGTTCTTTAAAACGTTGATTTTTAATTATCTCAGTCCAAGCAAAGTAATAAACCTACCATAAAATGCAAAAGGTTAAACAGAGTGAAAAAATTAGAAAATAGCATAATTGAGAAAAAAAGGACAATAAAAGATCAGCGTTGAACAAGACAGAATATGAGGATTGACAATGTATTTAAATTTAAATATTTAAGTACTTTATATTTGACCTATACAGTGAGAAAATTAGAAATCCTAACAAGATTCATTATTGGCGGCCACAACATTAACAAAGAAAAATATGCAGACATCACAGTTTTGATAGCATTCAAGAAAACCTGCAGAAGGCAGTGAAAGAAAAAGAGAAGAGAGTACTAAACATCAATTGCAAGAAGAAGAATACATAAAAAAGAACAACTCCAAAACAAATTGAAAATATCACAATCAAAGATGTGCAACAATTCAAATGTCTGGTAGTCGTTTTAATAAAGGAGGCAAATCTCTATTCTGATACCTGGAGATACACTGGAATAGGAAAGATGACTTCCAAGATCTAAGCAAATTATGAAGAAACAATAATTTGTCGTTAGAAACAAAAACAAAAAAGATTACTGAAAGGTTATGTAATAAAGATATATATATATATATAGCTAGATATATTGTCATATATATATTAGTCATCCACATACAAGCCCATTTCGCTGTATCACAGATCATCAGTGTGGCTAGACATATCCACTTGCTTCTGGCCGGGATTGAAACTCGACCGATTTGGAGTCAGTCGGAGTCTCTACTCCCTAAGCCATCGGCGCATGGGGTAAGAGAATGGAAATTTTTAACGTCTTGTATGTAAGCAGTGTATACAGACGTCAGTTACCGAGAGAACTCAATTCATTTCTGAAGATTCACGCATTATGTCTTATATATATTTATGGCAATGAATACTGGAAAATACCCTCACAGATAAAGGAGATACCGAAACAGAAATGTGGTTTTACTGAGAATAGCATGGGCAGGATATGCGAGAAATTAGGTTTTAGTGAAAATGAAAACAGGGAAATTATACTTAACACCAGGAAGAAAAAGTTGAGAATCCTACGTCGCATAATGAGAAAAGAATACTTGAAAGATTTGATTCAAACACAAAACACATTGAAGGCATGTGGGACAGAGGAAACTAACGCATAATCTATTAAGCAAACTTTAGGAATTTTTGAAGAAATAGATACAAGAGATAATAAAAAACTATATTAAGAATTTCAAAGAGCCAACATCATTTGATTGTGATATTTTATTTTCATCCGAATCAGGTATAAGGTTATTTGAGATTATTGTTACTGATTCAGATTCGGAGATTGTCGTAATCTCCCCAGCAGAACGCAGGTGACTTAGAAAAACAGTACTTTCTTTTACAAGTGGTCATTTAACAAGAGCGTAATAAGGATTCGTCAACCAGAAGTAGATTTTTTCGGACAAGAAAACATCCGTTCATGAGAAGTAGGATTCGTGGCTGTATAATAAGGAATGAATCGAGTGGAGAGCGTCATATAATACAGTTTCCCATTAAGAGATAGGTATACTTCTCGATTTTAAGCCGAAGTTGATCGTCCTGCATAGAGACCCGTTGTGCCTTTACTTGACAGTTTTTACGTGGGTTGTATGCATTAGATCTACTCGTAGTTATTCAATTCTGTTGAAAAAGTCTAAAATCCTCCGACATAAATTCAGAATGTATATAATTATGCATAACTAATATGCGAAACAATTTACTTATGCAAGTCAATAAAGTTGTAGTGAACATGTTCCTACACGCAAATGCAAAAAGACAACAACTGTATTCATAAATGGTATTCAATAAATACTTGTTTCCTTCTCCTTTTGAAGGAAACTCTCCCTTGAAAGCTGTATTAAATCGTTCGAAGTGTTGAATGACTGATTACTTTACCGCCTTTTCTCACACATTTTGGCTTTTCTACGGTACACACATTACATTTTCAGTCATTCGCTTTATTTCCTCTGATAAAGTGAATCAGTCTTAATACTCCATAATAGCATATATTATCATAAAATTCTTTAAATTGATATTTACGACAGAACCGCAATGTATCCTCATTAACACATCTGGGCATGCGTTTTTTTTTTATGTCAGGTCGATATCTGATACCATATTTGTAAGTAGAAAGTTTAATTGCTAGCGATGAATTTTACCGCTTTTAGTCTACGACTCTCTATGAATATAAAAAATGTACGATAAAGATTTTTGGTCTACAAAATAATAAAATATTTAGCTTTCAGATATTTCCTGATTTGCTTTAGCTTCTTTCTTTACTTGGGAGTGGTTTCGTTTTAGATTTCTAGACTAGAATGCAATAGGCCTTGGTTTAGCATCGCAGCTAAGCTCATTTAGCTAGCATCAGTTTTAATTTCAAGTGTTTTTTCTAGTCAGTAGTGTGTACTACATCTCTTTATAACACCCTTTTCAAATATTCAAAGGAATATTTTATATTAGAAGATAAGAAGAATATAATGTTGTTATTTAGCGTGTGAAGTTTTAGCGTATATTTTGGGATCCACCACTGTAGAAAGCAAACATGCCGACGATTCTCCTTTGAGCTTTTATATTGCATAGATGAGGGAGTTCTAGTAGGTATGTCATTCTTTCAACGGTCGGAGCTAAGGGCCCCTATACTCAATTCATAGCCAAGAAGTTTCATTTTTGTTACTCTGTCGGCATATGTATTCACATTTAGGTTTTTTACAATCAGTTCTTTGAGTCTTGCTAACTTAGTGTCATATTTACTTTCATCATTACCAAGGATGTCTGCATCATCTATTTGCATAAATGATTCCTTTATGCTCTCCTTTTTGATTACTTCAGCTAAAATTCTTGGAAACTAAACCACTACAATTGTGATTCTGAACGGCATGGTTTTGAAAAGATACAATTTATCACCGGCTTTAAAAGCCATTTAAGGGCAACCTGCTTTACGTAAAGTAACTTGTTGATATGCGTTTTAGATCTAGTTTAGAATACAAACTATATTTTGCTATTTCCAAAACAGTTTTTAAATTTAAGAGGACAAGCATCTTACAAGGTAAAGCAATTTATCGTTTGTGAATAAGCTATGACTTTTTCATTTCTTGTCATTGGTTACCACTCTCTCTCACCAGAAGTCTACTGGGTTAAAAAAATTTAAATCGAATAGGCTTTTTATTTCCTTCATTATAAGTGTATTTTCTTCTCTAGAGTATCTTCAGAATTTCTCAAAGACAGGTCTACAGTCAGGCAACACGTTTTCAAAGAGAGGAGGTAAAATCTTCATGCCAGCTAGTCCACACTAGTTTAAGAATTGGTCAGTTACCCTCATAAAATTTCTATTTTTTTTTAATGTAGTCCTAGAAAGACTACTCTAAGGATCACATCATCACATAAAGTTTCTATTAAGGATACATTAAATATTTTGTTAGTTTCCGTACTCATCAAAAGATTCCGTTTATATTTTTCTATAGATTTTAATAATAAGTCAGAAGAATTCATGCGGACGGCAGCGTTAGTATGTCTAACTTCCAAACTCATAGACAGCTATCATGATGTCAATAAAATTATGACTACTTGCCGAATCTATAAGCACGGTAAGTTTTATTTGTTCATGAGTCATTTTAACGCGGCTTTCAAAGCTACTTGTAGTTATCGTAGCCACGGCGGGTAATGCAGCAAAAAGTTATTAGTTTTCAAACGGCAGAATCGTTCTTCTAGGCCCAGAAAAAGCGTCTTTCTTTTAAAAAAAAATTGCTAATATTGGATATCGTAGAGTTCTTTACTCTTTTGATTTCCCTCTTGCTAAGAAGTTTAGGTATTAATCCAGGGTCCCAATACCACGTCGATAAGGTATCAGCAGAATAGGCTTCAAAATTAAGAATAGCCTGTTTCACACTTTGCACTAGATTTCTAACTTCTGTGACGATGATCGTTTTGTTTTCAACAAGTCTCTGTCGAATAGATGGTGTGGATAATGATATCTCTAATAGCTTAATCAGAAACATCTTTGATTTTACATTCCTTCACCAAAACTAGCAAGGCTTGAAGATATTGATCCAATGTTTCTTCAAACAATTGCATTCTTGTTGCAAGTACATCTTTGGCGTATATATAAACTTTTTCTTGGACGAAAGCTCTCTTTAGAATCTTAATTTTTCTTCAAAATGTGTATATCCACTAAACAGTTCGTATACATCAGGCACATAATTTATTAGAATATTCAAATTCCTACTTGAAGAAGTTTTAAATTGGTTGGTAGCAATAATTCCATATACCCCCGCCGAAAGCGGGGTTTTTCAGTCTAGCTCCAGAATGTTAGGTTTTACTAAACTGTTCATGTTTATATCCAAAGCAAAAATGAGTAATAAATAGAATGCTGTAAACTATTATTAGTTAAACGTTTTTACTACTATTTCTCTAGTTGTTTTGCATCCAAAGTCAGGATTAGTTGCATTTACCCGTGTGCCCGCGTTGCAACAAGATGTGACGCGAGGTCGAAGTTTAAAGTGGGTCTATCGATCGTACCGCATAAAACTCCCTTTTATGGATACCTCAAGCGCTATGGAATAAACTTAGCCCCCTCCTGTGGGAGCGTTACAGCTTGGGGAAAAGCCTTCTTGAGCCTTGGCTAACCAGTTCCAGCCAAGGTCAGGATTAGTTTAGCCTCCAGTAGTCCAACTCGATAGTATGGTTGAGATTTGCATATGAATTCAACATTGGTGTTGAAGGGGTACAGGATAGTTTTAAAAGTGAATTCTGTCGTGTCTATTCGGGACATGTGCGATCATAACTCTGTACAGATTGGTATCCTTTGTAGCTCTACGCAATGTTTTGCTCTTCACAAACTCGTTATGAGTTACTAGCTGCAGCCCTTCTTACTCCCAGTATGCCCTGCGTGCGTTAAATTCTCTAAATTCTATTTCCGCATTATGAGAATTCAAAATTTTAAAATCTCACTTTCTGATTTATCGCATAAATATCATTTTCCTTAAATCTTTATCGCTTCTTAGATGTTACGATAATCATTTTTAGCATCCTTCTGTGAAACACAACCCTGTTGCTTTAAACCTTTTCATCATCCTTAAATCAAAATGTTGCATTTACAGCAAGTATAATGACATAGTTTAACACTATATCCTATTTCTAACACCTGTATGTTTTAATTTTTGTACTTAATTTCCATAAAATATGATTATTTTTCAATACACTTTTGGATTTTTTAATAATATTTTCGTCATCTGTTGTTACACTATCCAGATATTTAAATTCCAGTAATTATATTGATTGGCGTTTCCAGTCCGTAGATCACAAAATAAGATGCCACTTTTGCTGAGAACCATTTATTGTATATGTATTGTAATATTTTTCTGGGTCAACCATCAGCATAGTGCGATCCACATACCTAATGTTAAGCTTTTTTTTTTACCAATAATAAATTCTGATACAATTTCATTTGTTTTATTATTGCCTCTCTCTATAGTTGGAATAAATCCGGCAAAGAGACACATCACTTTCTTACACTTCTAATTTCATGTAATCGCTTAACTCATTTTTTGCAAGCGTTCTTTCCCAGTAAATGCATCAAATTATTGTAATATATTTATCGAATAATTTTTTCCTAAACGATTTTATTTTTTAAATCATTACTTTCATCGTACTTGTTCGGATGAGCGCTTCGCTAAAGTACTGTGGTATGGAATTTTTGAATTGAAGCGCAGTACTAGACTGACAATAAGGTCTCATCAATTTACAGTTGAGCTGGCTAGATGTAACCGTAAATTCTATGCTAACAGTTTATCTCTTTCACACTCGGTAATTCTTTATTTCTTAGTGGCTTTACTGTCTGGCACTGGGTGAACTCAATAAAAAATGTTCTGATAGATTTCCTTTTCATAATGATTTCAAATGATTTTACTTAATCTATAAAAATAAAATCTCTGCGTTTGTTTTGATTGTTCCGATCTCATTCGAATCATAGAGATTAATTGCATTTTATTGTTTTAGTGTCTTAACGAGTTCATAATTTCTTTGCTCCTTTTCTTAATTCTTTAACGGGCCCTATATTTATACTGAGCCGTAATGCATATTCTATTAAATCTATTTTATATATAGAAAAAAATAATAAAAGACTGCCTACAATAAAAAATAATAAAAGACTGCCTACAAGTTTATATGCGGATTAAATAGAATTTCAATATTAACAGATAAACATCTCTAACTTCTGAGTTCATTAAATCGAAAGGGGACAATAAATTCTTGTTGTAGAGATTAGATAGATCCACTGAGAAAATACTTATCTATCTTCCGTTTCTTTCTATTTATCAGAAATTGCATACTTATCGAATAGAAAATTATATACTTGCTACATTTTCGTATTTCCACATCGAGTGCAAACGCCGGTTGTAGTACGGTCACCAGAGCGTCGACGCTAATCAGCACCTGGATGGGTGTCTGCTTCGGAATATTAGGTGTTGCAAACTTGGATCTGCAGGTTGTGTAATGGTAAGACTCGGACGTTTTTATCAGAAAATCGAGTTCCAGTTACCGTTGTATTCGTTATATTCGTTGATGTGCAAATATCCTTAGGTAAAGTTTAAATTCACCTTTGGTCTCCCCTCCAACTATAGGTTAATTATTAAGATTTGTATCCCTAAACTCTAAAACTCTAAAAATAAACATTCTTCCCATCTAGAAGTATTTTCACGCTTTTCATAACGTGCAAACGGCTGATAAGCCGTAGAAAACGAACATTTAATTACTGCATCGTTTGATCACATCAATATAGACTTCCTATTCATAACCATTAGACACCACATTCCCTACGCCGAGACTTAATATATATATATATATCAGTAAACCAAGTCGTACTCGTCTGGTAAAGTACCCAATAACGAACCAACTCAGAACTCATTTAGATTACGACAAAAGGAAAATGAGAGACCCAATATTTAATATTTTTGTAGACTAAGCCCTGCGCATATAAACATATGTAAAGAGATGGGTGTTAATAATTTTACCATATCTCAAACAAATCTTTTGATTAATAACCGCGTTTCTGCTTTTCCTCCAGGGGCAAATATACTGATGAGAAGCTGGGAAATTGTGATTGTAGATTTATAGTAGGGATAAGAATGATCGCAGTCAAAATATTAACATTAGAATGAGTAAGAAGAATTAAGGGTTTCGAGAAACATATTTTACTAAAAACTATTTTAAGAGAAACATTTTATTAAATTGAATCACTGGCATTCCAGTGAATAATATAACACGTTTCCATATGCGGAAACGGTTAACTTATTTAAAGTTCCCATTCTTATTTCTCTCATTTTCTATCCGCATGCAGGCTGTTTGATCTGAATGTTTGCGGAGAGATAATCTTATCTGGAAATGTATATACTAAATACATAATTTAACACACACACACACACACACACACACACACACACATATATATATATATATATATATATAGGTATATATTTATATAGATAATTTATCTGGAAATATATATGCCAAATACACTTGATTAATTTTTTACTGTTCATCGACCGTACAATATCTCCTTTGAAAAGGAACAAAGAGAAACAATAATGGGCAGTGTCAAAAAGTGGTACACAATGCAGATAATTAGAAACAGATGAGTCAAAAGACGGAAAGAATTGGCCAGCGCCTACTGAGTTAAACAACTCGGACAAATCAGAGACATGGCTTATCTAATCAATCAAAATAAGTATCGGGTTATTCTGGACATTTCTTGTCTGCTCCTAAGCTCATGTCAACGTCGGCTGTCATGCAAGAGAGATCCGAAACGATTACAAATAGTCCCAATGAGCAGCCGATTGTAACCTGAGCTCTGATTGGTCAGTCAAATAAGCTTCCTGATTGCATTTCTTGGTCTCTATGACAGCGAAAAGAGGAGTAAATTTTCTTTAGTTCTCCAGATATGTTCTCATACAAAGTATTTCCGACGCAGATTATACTGGCTGCAGCAATGAACCCTACCTTAATCAGACATTGCGGAAATACCAGGATTTAATCGCATTAGTAAGCTTCTGATCGATTCCACATATCTTCGATGCCATCCCTTGTAATAATATGTCAGTCGATTTCTGTATTATGTTTGAAGAACTGCCTCTGCAGCAATACCAACAACAATGCAGACGGTCAAGCACATATTTGTTTTTCTGAAAAATCAGATAAAGTAAGATTTAAATGGATTTGAAATTCAAACGCATCATTTTACCGTCGATAGAAGAGTCCGAACTTAGTTATCGTAAAACAAAAACAAGGTAATCTGTCACATCATTTATAGAAGTCAAAATGTAAAAAAATGTAAAAATAGCGAATTCTGTGTCCCAAAAATTTAGTTTTTTAAGATTAACGTAAAAACCTTTTCAAACGTAATAACACCTTAGTCCACTTCAAAACAGTTATTTTTGAAATTCAAACGCAAATCCCAAAAATTTGTCCTTAATAATCTGGACATCTTTGTCATATTCTTTCACATTCTATAACATATTAAACTTAGTGGTCTTCCTGAAAGCAATACACTGCGCCCTCACGGTCTCACCTTCTCTTCCGACATCAAGTGGAACTATTACATTGAATCAATAGCTAAATCGACTGCTAGGAAGGCTGGGTCACTGTATCGGGCCAGGAAGTCTTTCTCGTCTGAATCCATCTTGCACATATACAAATCAACCATCTAACATTGTATTGCATACTGTTGTCATATCTGATCGGGTATTAATGCTATTCACCCCAGGATTCTCGACAGGCTCCGACAGAGAATCTGTAATGTGTTATGTCCTAACCTGGCAGCTCGACTCTGGCCAATTTCACATTTCTCTCGGTCTCTTCTACAAATAATTCCTTGGATTCTGCACTGACAAACTTAGCTCACTTGTGCCTCCTCGTAAAGAATTTACTCGAGCAACCAGCATGGTAATAAGGTTCTACCATTTTACAGTTAAATCAACGAAATGAAGCCGTCACTTCTACTCCCTCAGCTTCTTTTCTCGCACTCCCCACTTGTGGAACTCCCTTCCGTATACTTGCTTCCTTGATGACTACAATATCTAAGAATGTAAATGTAATGTCAATTCCCATCTCTTATCCACTTGACACTAGTCTTTCTCTCCTACTTTCCCCAATCACCCTGTGTATCTTGTTTCTTTGGGTTCCCACTCTACCCTCGCAACTTTCTTCACACCTGTATAGCCATCCTTCTCTTGCCTTTTCTGTGACACCTCCTGTAACAAGTTTGTTTTTCGCTTCACTCTCCTCCTGCTTAAACATTCATTCTTTTCTAATGTAGCCCCCTGGGCACCAGTTGCGGTACCACCTTTCTGGGGATAAAACGATGAAAAAAATGCCACTTTCGTGGTAAAACTTGTAATAATGCGAGTAAATATATACCTATATATATATATATATATATATATATATATATATATATATATATATGTGTGTGTGTGTGTGTGTGTGTGTGTGTGTGTGTGTGTGTGTGTGTGTGTGTGTGTGTGTGTGTGTGTGTGTGTGTGTGTGTTGTATAAAAATAAGATAATTCAAATATATTTAAGTGTTAAAGTTATTAATACCAGAGATCGATCATATGTTTATATTTGTATTTAAACAAGTTTAGAAAGTTACATTTACCATTGTAAAGTGCATTTTTCCCCATTTTATATGTTTTAATAATACTGTCACGTAGGTTTTTATTCTAATGAACTACTGAGCGTTTTAAACGTTCACTAGTCGTTTTGTTTTAGTTGTGTTCATTGCCTTTTGAAGATTTTTTGTATTTTTGAATTTTGGTTTTAATATGCAGTACCTGTGTTTGGTTATTTTTAGCTGTCGTTCCATGCGTTTTTCCGAAATATGCTGGTGTTATGTTCCTTGCAACCTTCCAGGTCATGTAATTGTATTAATGCATATTTGGACAGCAACCTCGCGGCTTTCAAACATCTTTCATTAAAAATGGCGACCACATACCTCCAAACCAGATACGACCTCGTCCAAATGAAAACTGAAATGTAAATACGCTATAAATCAATTCATCAGCTGACAACGAAAAAATTAATTATGGTGCATCAAAATCTGAGTGCACTTTTAAAAGCTGACATTTGAAAAGCTGTTCTTCACACAGTAAACACAACATCAATTGAAACAAATTCAAATCACCTGCAAAAATTTTAGCAACAACTCCAATATAATCTGATGCGCTAACAAAACAAATAATTGTGTTGCTATGAACCGACAAGCATACAGCCAAAAAGTACAATCTGTCTTAGATTGAACAACAAAATTCACTAAATCAAGGAAAAATGTCATAGAACAATTTTAAAAATCCGTAAATAAACTGATCACAGAGAACAACGCTGAGATCGACAGCTCAAAATAAGGAAGCTTGTGGGGTTACCAACTAGGATATCTGAACGGTAATATAAAACCCATAAACCAAGTTTTCCTCTTCGACCTATCATAACACAAATGCCTAACTCTGTATACCAGCTATTAAAAAAACGTCAATCACATAATTTTATCCTCTTATCCTCAGCTTCTTTTTTCGCACTTCCTGCCTGTGGAACTCCCTTCCGTATACATGCTTCCCTGACAGCTAAAATCTCAAAGAGTTTAAATGCAAAGTCAATTTCCATCCCTTATCTCCTTGACTCGCATCTTCCTCTTATTCTTTGCCTGACACCCCCTGTAGCTTGTTCTTCCCTCTTTTCATTCTGCTCTCACGCAGCTTTCTTTATACAAGAATTTCCATCCTTGTTTTATTCATTCTGACGCTCCCTGTAACCGGTTTCACTTTTCCTCGTTCTCCTTTTATGTAACATTTCACTCGCCTCTTATGAACCCCCTGTCGCGCATCAGTGGCAGTACAGCCTTGCTTGGGGTAAAACGATTATGAAAAAATACACACCCGACAATTAAAGTATGGCATCAATAAAGGAACTTTTCCATATATTAAAAGCAATAACTCTTACAGGTAGCACAATATTTGCTTGATGTTTAAATTTTTTTTACCCATGTCCTAGTTGAAAAGAACAATCAACATAGTGTCTGCATCGACAAACATGCTTCAATCTCAACTCCAAAACGTCGACCAGCAACTCTTTGGAAATTATTCCTCGCCTATATCACGAAAGGCCTATTTCGGTATAATAATAGCAACACCTACATCCAAAGTAACTGCTTTCTTTAAGGTTTATATGTTTCATATTGAAGACAAAGTGTTAAAAAAAACCTGAGAAACCACAAATCTATTCCAAGTACGTTGATGTCATTTTTATTTGATCTAAACTCATTTATAAATGGAAATTTGTCTCTCTCTCTCTGTGTATGTGTGTGTGTCTGTGTGTGTGTCTGTGTGTGTGTCTGTTACCTATAGACTCCGAAACGGCTGAACTGATTTTCTTGAAAATTTACACAGTTGTACTATATGCGTCTGAGAGGGTTCTTAGCTAAGTTTTGTGTCGTGGTCGCCCGATAAATATCTAAAATTGATAATCGAAAATTCGGGTTATAGAAGGAGTGGTCCGATTTTAATCAAATTTGATACACTCATAGACAAAGACATAAGAAACGATATTCAGAAGTTTCAAGGTTTCAGTACTTAGAATAGTGCAGAAAATCGATAATATATATATATATATATATATATATGAAAAAGGCAAGATGTTTGTGTGTGTCTGTTTATCTGCCTGTATATCTGTATTCTTTCAGCCCTTTTATTTTAGTTTTTGCTTCGGGTTTGGCTCTAAGTAGGTACAATTATGGTTCTTAGTTTCAGCCATGATACCATTTACTCAGAGGACTTATTTAGCCTTCAAAATTCAGCTTACGACGAAAAAACTTATTTGATATCGATACCAGGAAATCAAAATTTTAATTACATCCATTCATTTTTCTTTTAGTCTACGGTCTACTGGAAACAACTATTGCCTTTTAGTCTTCGTGCCAACGTCTAAAGAGTCTGAGCTCCAGCACCATGGATTAGTTTTAAAGCTTTCATCACACCCAAACAACACCGGGCTTTACTGCTAGTAAAACATAAGAACAAAACTATAAAGGGAAAATCAATTTTTGGAAAATATTCAACGCAAAAATTTACATACAAAACTTATGGTGAATACCAAAATCCTGTTTCTTGTTGATATAGAACTAATTTTCATAGTATTTAACATTTAACCGTATAAAAACCCAAAACAACGAAGTTTTTTTCTTTTAAACTATTATAACCAATGCCTGAAAAGATATAAAAGTAGAAGTGATTACACATTTCTTAAATAGAGGACACCAAATTTCTTCTTCTAAAAGATTATTTCTGAAGGAATTAAAACACAAAACCAATATTATTCCAAAATAATTTTCACGACTACATAATTGATAAACGAATAAAACTATTACAAAAACTACACGACTCTAGTCATAAAATGCCACACAACAAAACATTGATATATTTTACTGCAACCAGTAATATGAAGAATCATTAAACACCTTATTTCTGCCGTAATTCTGGATAAATATATAAAATTTATGATACATTGCAGAAAGTAGAAGACCAAAAATCTTGTCACTAATCAAAATATTCCCCTCAAATCTAATCTAGTGTATAGAATAGTGTATCAATTTCACTGCCCTGTACACGACTGTGTTTCTCGTCACAAATTATTTACCTATATTGGACATATTATCACCTCGTGAGTAGACGCCTCACGTATCTCTTTTATCTTAACAAAGTGCGAGAAAAAACATAAATCAGCCCATAATTTACATGGAACCTTTAAAAATATTCTAATTGAAATCGCTAGAATTCTATGTAAATAACATTATAAGAAACATCTGGCTATTACATAGTCCCTATATATCAGACATTTCTCTTCTATTATCAACAACACATATTACAAAAGTGGAAATGGAATGTTAATTTTTTTTAACAGAAAGGTGCTCATGTGAATTCCAGCCGCAAGCAACATGTGAAGGCTCAGAATGAACGCTCCTATTCAAAACAACACAAAAATATAGATCTGGGATGATAATATGCATATTTTTGAATATGACTTTTCCCATTTTATTAATAGGAGTGCAAAGTACCTTGACAAGGTATTCTAGCTGAAAATTATTTTTCTTCTTCTACTAAAATAGCTAAAAATTCTGATGAAACAATGATGAAGGCTATGTCTTTGAAAGGGAAGATGGCTCAACTAGAATTTGCCAGGAGGCTGAGAACTTATAGAAACCGTTCAGACTATTCAATTGAGTTGCTACTATTTAAAGTGGTCTAAATGCAGAGAAAATCAGAAAGGCAGAAATGGTAGACAAGAGAGATGAAAAGAAAATTGTGAGAGTTTTAGTAGGCGATCCATAATCAACAGCTAGATAAGTGAAAAGTGAATGCAGTCTTTACAATGAAGTTTCAGTTGACACAGTACAAGGGGTATGACGGAAAAGTAAAGTGAACAAATGTATAACAGCAAAAACAAAAATAGAGAAAAACATAATTGATCAAAAAACATCGAAAGAAGGGGTCTAACGAAGGTCTAACATCGATTTTAAAAAGTGCTAAAAGAGAGGATTTTATTTATGAATGCAAAATAATTTAATGTTTTATGCAAAATAATATGTAAGATAAATTCGAAACAAAGATACACACTCGCTCAAAAAGAAAAAAATGATAAAGTTTAGTGTGAAAACACGTATTTTTCCCTATTTTAGACTTTGCTTCTAAATTAAAACATCGGTTAAACCAAATAGTGTTTCGATTTCTCGCATTATTCTCCATTATTTATTTATTTCTTTGAGGTTTATATTCTAATTTATTTTTATGGCCATTTGCATTTCAATTTTTTCATCATCTTTTTTTTTCATCTAAAATTGTTATGTGAGAAATGAAATTTTCAGATAACCTGTGATTCGTTCTTTTAGAAACGTGTTTGAATATGATAGCAGAATGGTTAGGTCAAATTTGCGTTGGCTTTCATATACAGAGAGACACTGACAGTTTGCAGATTAAATTCTACATCCAAATATTGAACAAATTTTTTTAAAGTAATTTCGAATTCTATTTCAAAGTATAGACTCTAGAAGAGTTTGAAAAAGATTTGTTCGATCTTTTCGTTTGCTATTCGGTTGTCTGGCATTATCATCAACCCGTCATCTGTATATAATTTGTAGTTGTCTATGAAGAGTATTTCGTTGATCATATTTACAATATATAGGATATAGATCCTTTAGTTCGGAAATCTCGGCTCCATAAAACAAACCGCAATCTAAAATGACAAACTTCCCTCTCCCGAAGATTTTGAGAAATTAAGAAGAAAGTACCCCATAGATAATTGGAAACTGATAGGCTCAGCCAGAACCCCCCAAAAACCGTTACGATAGATGAAATTTATATTTAGTTGAAAAACTTAAAATAATAAAGTATTCTCTACAAAAGCTACTTTTAAATTTACGTAAAGAATTCATAAACATATTGCTACCAAAAATTTAAATTTTTGAACATGAAAATTTAAATTTTAAATATAAATGTTAATTTTAAATTTAAGTATTTTTCATTTTAAATCTTTATAATAACCTTCCTAATAGTAATCCAAAACTAATCTCTGTATTATAGAAGCCTTCTTGTTCTCTTTCAAACAGTATTTCTTAAAACGACAATATAGACAAACTCGTTAACTCTTAAATCTTTCGAGCCCATTAATTTTAGATTGCGACGAAGCTTAAATTCTAAAATTACTTTTCTAATCTTCGAATACTTCCCCTGCCTAAATTTACATTTAATCTTTTTTATATCAATTACTTTATTGAGAAAAATGAGAATTTTAAAGAAATTTATGATCTACATTACAATTTTTATCAGTTTAGATGTTCCTAAAACAATTTTTCTATTTCATATATTTTCTTCTAATTTTGTATATATATATATATATATATATATATATATGTGTGTGTGTGTGTGTGTGTGTGTGTGTGTGTGCGTGCGTGTGTGTGCGTGTATTATTTCACAAAATTCTCGTTTTAGACCCACTCTAAAATAATACTACCTTCATTTTTATTCTACTAGAATTTAAATTAAAAATAATAGTTAGACCATATTAATTTAAACAGTTTTATGTTCTTTTTAAGAACTTTAACAGAGCTGAATATTGCTTAATGCTATCTCTTTTCTCTATTTTTCTTTTCCTCTTTCTTTTCATCCTATGACCCATCATACGTTACCATGGATACTAAAGATTTTTCCCTTCTTCTTTTCCTTTTCTTTTTTCTTTTTTATTTCTTTTTTAACTCTTCCCCTGTCTGCCCAATTTTCTTTTTTCTTTTAGTACTTTCATTCCTGTTACACGGTTAAATTTTAATTTTTCTAATACAGATGTAATTTATGTCTTCTTCTATAATTGAGCCTTGAAACCCTTTCTCTCTATCATTTTCCCTTTCTTCCTTACTCTGCGTAACAATGTCTAGACAATAGTTTTTAATTTTTTTTCATTCGCAACTACACCTCCCTTTTTTTTCTTATTTACTTTACTTTTTCTTATTTACTGTCGTTTTTTTATGTAAACTTCCTGAATACGAAATTATTTTGAGTGACCTTCTGGTTTGCGAATTTTTGTCTCACATATGGAATAAAATTTTGATTTTGATCGTTGCTGAGAAAGCGAAAATTTTTATCGCCAAAATGGCCATACAACGAGTGTAGTATGCGGAGTTTTATTTAAAAAGTATATATATTTGGCTCTGTAAATAGATAATACTATTTACATCGAGTCCACCACTGGATTACTTTTAATACTAATAAAATTAATATTAATGGAATCTGGTTTTGAGATTTTAGCTGCAAATTATTTCACTTTTGGATTATATATATATATATATATATATATATATATATATATATATATATATATATATAGATAGATAGATAGATAGATATATAAATTAGTGACATTATTTTTATCCGATACTTTTATATTATCAGACATTATTATAATGAATGTAGATATACGTATTTGAATTTGACACCCTCTTTTTATTTATTTTTATTTTACAAACACCATAGTTTCGATTCCTGCCAAAGGGAGCGCTTGATTTATTACATATTCTTCATTACACATTATGCACTGTTACAAAATAAATAAGACAGGGTCTCTATAATGATATTTGAAGTATATATATATATATATATATATATATATATATATATATTAGATTGTTCAGAATATTGTCCTCAATTGCTATTATTAAGACGTTTATTTTCTCCGGCCTTCTTCACGTGGTAGAAATTTCAAACCGAATTTTTATTACCGTCAATGAGGTATACCATTCTCATTTCATATGAGAAACCATGTAATTAACGAAACAAATAACTTAACTCTCTAAGTTATATGTTCACCACTGCTGTATCCTGGTATTGAACTCACATCCAGGAAAGCTAATTTGTTGTCGTTCTCTTTTTCCATTGTGAACTGTATCAATGATCTTACTGAGTTCCCATGGTCCAGTTGGGTTTGCATATATTTCCAGTGTGGCCAGCGTATGAAGGTTTCATCAGCATATCTCAGCCGAGAATTTGGAATTTAGAGCTGTGGATTCTAATGCCATTTCTCTAAAGTATTCCATGTATATTTTTTCTAATGATGGTGATAATGACAATCCAATTGCGAAACCATCATCATGCCGATATATGTGTGATCCCATTTCGAAGAGTGTTGTTTGTATGCAGAAAGACAGCATCTCTATCAACAATCCAGAGCACATTACAATAGTCCGAACACTGTAAGTAGTGTAAATATTACCTCATGTCAGAATTATATATATACATATCTGTGTTGTGTATGTATGTGCGTATGTGCATTTGAAAGCAAGATTAATCGTTAATATACTTTATTGAATATTGTAGAGTATTGTCGCGTATTTAAGTAATTCTTTCCCGTGTGTCATCAAAGAAATCAATATACCTCATGCTGTTATTTTTCACCTATCTGGAAAATCATTACTTTGCTACATAGGATTCTGGGTAGCATAGTATTTACCCCTGAAATGAACTAAAAATAACGGTCTTCAGTATCGGTAATTTGGCATGAATTTCAGGGTAGATGTCTTTTAAAAGAATTTTAATGATCGACCACACATGTTTTGCCATTGATTACATACATGTTTTATTGTTCATTTGAGAACTTCCTCGCGTGTACACTACTGAAAGATTTTATTGCGTAATGAAAACGGAATGCTTTTGTAGGTGGTCAATTAATCAAGGAAACAAATATAAAATTTTAAGAAAATTGACCTGTCTTATTCATGCTTGCATCTAATTAATCTAGTATCATCAAAAAACCTCTTCAAATCCCAGCGATAAATAAATTTTTCATAATTTCTTATTAAACGTTTCTCCTTGTCTCTCAAATTAGCCTACACATTTTAACACTTCAAACTTGCAACTTCTTTATTCATTGAAAACCACAAAATCAAAAGCATCAAATCCAAATGGCTGACATTTGTTTATATCTGCTTATAACAAACTGATTTTCAACTTATCTGCGCAAATATCATCCTTCTGCATATAAACCACTAGATTAAAATAAGCGTTTATTTTATATATCGACAAAAAATGAAGTACCTAATGTGAAAGACGGAGAAAAGAAAAGTCAATATTACTACTAAAAAGTGTATTTTATGTTTTTAAGTATTGATTCAGATAAAATAACTTGAAAAATACCAAGTTTTTTTTTATTATTGACCGTTTTAAAGTAATACAAATAAGAAATAACCGAAAAAAAGGGTATTATATTCTAATACAAGCTATCGACCTTATGTGGATGGCAGTTTATTGAAAACAAGACTTGAATGAAAATTTTATGTAATTCTTTTTAATTCGATTTTGTGAACATCGTTAGTAAGAGAAAAAAAGAAAATGCAAAGAAAAAATCCAATTCGAGAGGCAGTGTTAGATATTCATATAATGAATAAAAATGTCCACTTTTCCTTTAGACCCGCTTAAGTATCAAGTTATTTGTACAACTAAGAATTCTACATTTACGTTGCTTGTGAGTAGTCAATTTTTTCTTTTTGTTTGTATTTCGTGATTTACTTTTTTAAAATATAACATATTGGTAGCTTTTGAATATCTAAAATGGCGTTACTGGCAGAAGGAAATGGAATGAATGCCGGCAGATGTTATACTAGAAAAGAAGATTTTCTTTTTCATTGATTATCTCAAATATGTCAGTGTGTCTGTTTGCCTCACTATCTCTCAGATGTCATGCCTGGTCTATGTGGGGATGTAGTAATACGTACTAGCCTGACCATCTTAGTTGAATTGTCATCCTATGTTTTGATCATAATTTGACAAGGAATGAATTTACATTGAAAGATAAATATCTATCGAGTAAAATATACTTTGTCGAGTCTTCATTTTCAAGAGAGAATGCATTGAAACATGAGTACACACACACACACACACAAGCAGATTTCAAAACTAGCCTGTTACATGTTTAAACGCAATCGTCAGACAACATTGTTATTTATATACTCTCTATCTTTAATATCGCCTGAAATTTACAGAAGACACCCCATCGCCTGAAGACATCACATAGTATATACCGCGGTCGCGTAATAGTCGTTTACAAATGAAAAATATTCAAAACTTCTACATTATTTTTGTATCTAACACTTTTTACTACAACTGTGTACGGGTTTAATTTTATTATGGCAAAAAATAAGTAATTATATATATATATATGAAGAAATAAGAGACAAAAGAAAAACTATGAAAAATTACTAAAAAGGAACATGTGGAAAAATATTTTTATTCAAACCGTTTCGTCCTCGGAAGGAATTTTTATCAAGATAATGTTGAATTTATTTTTGTTGCACGGGTTTATATACATGTGCTTTAACTAACCTTTCAGCTACCTGATGAATATTTATGAAGGTTTTCAAATTTAAAAGTCTTCATAAATCCATGATATCCTCGCTTTTGGATATAAACAAGTACTATAAAATGAATTCTACATTTCTTTTTATAAAATCCCTCAGAAGACGAAACGAGTCGGATATGAATAGTTTTTCCTTTTGTCTCCTTTTATTAATATTTTCCTTTATGAATAAACTATACTTGAAAATAGGATGTGCGTGGTGGTGCAATGGGTATCGGCTCAGAACGATAAATGGGAGAGCCGAGTTCAAATTCCAGTTGAATTCATTGCATTCACTTACGCGCAAATAACCCTTGGGAAAGGGTCAATCCGTCTTTTCCTTCCAGTTCTGGGTTAAATAACAAAACAGATTGGGTTCTATAGCCTTGGCTGGCAACCAGTCTACCACAGAAAGCAATGGCAACCTACTGCGGGATAATCTTCTGCCCAGTCAGTCATGTCTTGAAAGAGACATGATCGCCCAAGCGTGTTTCACGTATGGCACTTAACTGACTGATATTTGAAAATAATTTTCAAATACATACACACATTATATATATGCAAAAATTAAGATATAAATAAAAATACATCTGTAAAAAAGCAATATGACAGATGTAAGGATTTTATGTACAAATGTAAGGATTTTATTTTATGAACAGATGTAAGATTGTCGTTAGTTATTTAAAGTCTTAAATTCAAAATATTATTCAGTTTAACGTCAAGGTAAACTATGAAAAATGCTAAGTGATGTAATTAAAAGGACCTCCATTTACCGCTGTCCCTAGTCGCTTTTAATATTATCTCCTCCAAACTACGCCCTGTCATAAAATTTTAAGAATCATTCTGTAGAACCACTTTTCTGCTGCCTCGAACCTACTCTTCATCCTTGAAGAGATTGACCAACATTTACTACCCTACAAAACGGCAGATATCACATAGCAATCTAGCACTCTTTTTTCCAATGAGATTTTCCTGTATCTCAGTAATCTGATTAGCTTTTGAAATGCGTTCTTGGACATGCCAATGCGATTTTGGATATCTGATTATTTGCTGTGAAATTGACATTTTCTAGGAGGGCTGATATTTTAGTATTGTCAGATATAAATACATTAAAAAAGAACAAGATAGCGAAACAGTAATAATGTAAACACTGTATGATGATTGCTTAAAGCGAGTGATTGCTAGTCTATAAATCACCAACTATTCCTTTGTACACACTGTTTATATCTACAAATATATAATGTTCATATCTGTGATTGAACGGGGTAGAAAATGACTCATAATTTTTAATGTCTTTAAAACAAAACTGCTCTTCTTTAATCACCAAAGAGAAACTTTCCTACCTACCATTAGAATGGATAACGCTAATCTCCTAGAGAGCGACACACTGCGTCTCCTTAGCCACTCTGTCGAACGACCTCAAATTCAATGACTACATCGAATCTATGGCTGCATCTACTGCTCGGAAGGTTAAGCCACTCTGTTGGAGCAGGGAATTTTTCTCGTCAAAATCAATTTTGCAGATTTATAAATCTACTATTCATCCATGCATTGAATACTGTTTCCACATCTGAGCGGATGCCCCTACTATTCCTCTTGAGGTTCTCAGCAAAATCCAAGAAAAGACTGTCCTGATTTGGCAGTCTGCCTTCAGTCACTTTCTCACTGACGTGATATGGTTTGCAAATATTTTCGTGGCGGCTGATATCATGAGCTTTTTTTAAAACTAGTATTTGCACATACTACTAGATTAGCATAAGAGTTCAGTACATTTTCCGTCGAAATGGTTAAATACGGCCGTCTCTTCTACTGTAACGGTTTCATTACTCGAACTTCCCATTTGTAGAGCTCCCTTCTGTTTTCTGGCTTTCCTTTATAAGTAAAACTCCAAAAGTTTAAGTGCTACATCAGTTGCCATCTTCTGTCTCCTTGATTCCCATCCTCTTCTTATCATTTATTCGACATTCCCTGTACCTTGTTTTTTCTCTCATTTTAACCCCATGCGTACAAGTGTCAGTCCAGCCTTGCTTTGAATAAAATGATTATATTAAATGTCTAATAAGCGAAAGTGAGTAAATATTATTGTTGTTGATTTTCTTTTCATGTAATTTATATTTATTATTTTATTATCTTATCTTAGTTTCACAGATTCATTCATGCATTTATTATTTTATTATCTTATCTTAGTTTCACAGATTCATTCATGCATTTATTATTTTATTATCTTATCTTAGTTTCACAGATTCATTCATGCATTTATTATTTTATTATCTTATCTTAGTTTCACAGATTCATTCATGCATTTATTATTTTATTATCTTATCTTAGTTTCACAGATTCATTCATGCATTTATTATTTTATTATCTTATCTTAGTTTCACAGATTCATTCATGCATTTATTATTTTATTATCTTATCACAGTTTCACAGATTCATTCATGCATTTATTATTTTATTATCTTATCACAGTTTCACAGATTCATTCATGCATTTATTATTTTATTATCTTATCTTAGTTTCACAGATTCATTCATGCATTTATTATTTTATTATCTTATCTTAGTTTCACAGATTCATTCATGCATTTATTATTTTATTATCTTATCACAGTTTCACAGATTCATTCATGCATTTATTATTTTATTATCTTATCACAGTTTCACAGATTCATTCATGCATTTATTATTTTATTATCTTATCACAGTTTCACAGATTCATTCATGCATTTATTATTTTATTATCTTATCACAGTTTCACAGATTCATTCATGCATTTATTATTTTATTATCTTATCTTAGTTTCACAGATTCATTCATGCATTTATTATTTTATTATCTTATCTTAGTTTCACAGATTCATTCATGCATTTATTATTTTAAATAATAGATTATTTTGAATTTAGCCGTTTTCTTTTAATTTAAAAATGTTATAGTTATGTATTTTTTCTTGAAAGAGAGTTATATCCTTCAAGAGGGATATATCTTTGGAAGAGAGGTAGATCCTTTAAGAGAGCTATATCCTTGTAAAAGAGGAATATCTTTTAAGAGAGATATATCCTTCGAAGTGACTTATATCCTTTAAGAAAGGCTATATTTTTAAAAGGTCTACGTCGCAGATTTGTATTTTCGGAGGATTCGACATCGACACTCACAAATCTTTCCATCTAAGTTAATTTCTCAATTAATAAGTGTAGCATTCAATCATAAGATTCACAGATTTGCATACCGTTCATTAGCAGATATATTTATATAGGTTGCACGTAGAACGTTAGTAAAATGTTAAACAAATGGCAAAAGTTGGTGCTGAAAATGTTATCTTGTCATAACTTTTAAGATATGACAATCAACATATCCTTATAATATCATAATATTAAACATAAATCATTCGATTTTCAAATATTCAAAATTACATTTTCAAGAAGGCATTGGTGTAGAATAATATTGCTTCAAAATTCATCTATTTATGCAAGGTAACCAAACACGTTCTGTCCGTTTTAAAAGGAAAAAAAGAAAAAGCTTCACAGTATGTGTAACTTATATTTAGTCTTCGAAGTAATTGCCATTGGCATCCAGCACCTTCTGCCAACGGGTCTCCAGCTGTTCAATGCCCTTGCGGTATAACTCGGGGGGGGGGACGCAAAGAAGCCTGTGAGGACTTCGCGCAAGTTTGCTTCATTGGTGAATGAATTCCCACGAAGATGATTATCCAGGGATTGGAAGAGGTGATAATCGGATAGCGGAAGATCAGCTGAATAAGATGGATGGCACAAAGTCTCCCACCCAAGTTACTGTATGGTATCCCTGACCACTCGTGCGACATGCGGCTTGGCGTTGTCATGGAGGAAAGGCACACCTTTGCGATTCACAAGTGCTGGCTCCTGAAGTAATGCCTGCTGCACACGTTTCAATTGCTGCGAGTATAGGTCTCCAGTGACCGTTTGGCCCATTGATAGCAGTTCATAATAAACCACTTGACAACCTGTCCACCAGACACAAAGCATAATCTTGCGTGGGTGCATAGGCGGTCTTGCGGTGTGAGAGACAACTTCCTGAGGAGACAACCGATGTCTTGAACGCTTTTCATTACTTTTAAGCACTCGATTGAATATGAATGCGGTACGGTGGCGAGAAAGCAGCGATACGCAGGCTGCAACTCGTTGTCTTTTGTGGACCCCCAACAGCGTTTGCGGAACCCACTTGCTCAGTTTGTACGTCTTACCTAGGCGGTGCAGGTGAAGTCTAACGGCTTCATCGGAAACGTTGAACTGTCTTGCAAGTTCACCACACGTTAGACTACTGTCCTCTTTAATGACTGCCTTCAGGACTCCGTCATTTAAGACTTGTGGTCGTCCACTGCGAGGCTCATCATGGAGAGACAAATCTCCCGACTTGAATTTTCGAAACCAACGCCTTGTAATACCTTCATCCACAGCACTATCCCCAAACGCTTGGCATATGCGGTAACTCGAGGCAGCTTCTGATAAGCCCACTTTGAAGTCGTAAAGCAAACAGCCCCGAACGAGATCTGTAGATACTTCCATCCTTCTCACAGCTGTCCGGCTTGTAACCGATGGCCAGGCACGGTGTGCGTGGTTTTATAACGTACTGATGTTTCTACTTCCGGTTGTCCGAATTTGAAAACAATTGCTACCAAACTTCACTCAGTGACTAATCAAAAAACGGACAGAACTTTTTTGGTTACCTTGTAGAAGTCTGCTTAATAGTAGAAATAATGCGCTTATGGATGTAGAGAATATAAGGAAAGAAATCAACACTGCATAGTCACTGTCAGTTACACAAATTCATCGTCGGACCAAAACAGGCGCCTTTTCACCTCGGCTCGTAATAAGTTCAAAAAGATACTTGAAGCTAAAATGTTTTTTGCTGCCAGAATGAAGCAACGCATAACATCCTATAAGTTCTGCGCTAAAGACTACTAGCGACTCTGTAAAAGCGGGCTTAACAATAGTAAAACCTAAATATCCCCCTCTAATCAATGAATTTGAGTCCTCACCTCTTCAGCAGACAAGGCCGAATGCTTTGCTCGCAGATTCTCCACCGATTCCAGACTGGATTCGTCTGGAGTGTCTACACTCGACTTCCTAGAACTGAGGCTCAACTGAATGACGTCTGCATTACTCCTTTGCTGGTCTCTAACGTACTCTCAAAACCTGACCCACACAAAGTAAGCGGAGGAGACGGAATCCCAATCATAGTCTTGAAGAAATGTGCCTCTAAACACTCCTTTGTCCTCTCTAAGCTCTACAACTACTGCCTTTCTGTTTCCTGCTTTCCTGCATCTTGGAAGTCTTCCTCCGTCGTTCCTATATTTAAGAATACTGGAGAACCCTCGGACCCCGCTATTTACCGCCCTATCAGCCTATTACCGATCTTAGCAAAGTGTTCGAAGCCATTATCAACGGCGAGGTGGTTCAGCATCTTACAGCCCACAGGCTCTTCTCGGACAAACTGTATGGTTTCCGCATCATTAGGTCTACTTCTGATATGCTAACGACAATCACTGAGTATATATACCAGACTCTCGACAAGAATGGCGAAACTCGAACTGTTTCCCTGGATATTTACAATGCGTTTGACAGAGTCTGGCATGCTGGCCTTCTACGCAAGCTTTAAAGCTGTGGTATAACTAGACATTTGTTTGATCTAATCCAGTCGTTCTTCTCTAATTGCACAATGAAGGTAGTATTAAACGGACATACCTCCCAAAACTACCATACGAACGCGGGTGTCCATCAAGGCTCTGTTCTCGGTTTTACGCTTTTTCTGATCTACATTAACGATCTCATCGAAGCTATAAAATCACAAGTAGGCATGTACACCGACGACACCACAGTTTACTCTCGCCTCGTTCAAAATCTGGTGAGAGTAACAAAGTGAACTCCACTGCCGAGCTTGAGAAGGACCTTTAATCCGTGGTGAACTGGGGTAAGAAATGGCTCGTAAATTTTAATGCTTCCAGAACGAAACTGGTATCTATTAACCATCATAAACAATCTCTCCTACTTCCGATTAGCATGGAACAGACTATCCCCCCTGAGAATAAAAAACACTACGCCTCCTTGGTCTCACACTCTCAGCGAACCTCAAATGTAATGACTATATCGAATCTATTGCTAAATCTGCTGCTATGAAAGTCGGTTCTCTGTGCAGGGCCAGGAAGTTTTTCCCATCTGAGACTATTCTGCACATATAGAAATCTACCGTCCACCCGTGTATTGAATACTGCTGCCACATCTGGTCGGGTGCCCCTGCTATTCATCCCGGGGTTCTTGACAAAATCCAACGGAGAATCTGTAATGTGACCGATACGGATTTGACAGCTCAGCTGCAGTCGCTCTCTCACCGGCGTGACGTGGCTTCTCTGTGCCTCTTCTATAAATACTTTCACGGCTTCTGATCCGATGAACTTAGATCACTGTTACCCCCTAGGTATGAATTTACACAAGCTACTAGATTAGCAACTAGGTCCCATCCTTTTATAGTGAAACCGATAAAATGTAACCGCAATTTCTACTCTGACAGCTTCTTTTCACACACATCCCGCCTACAGAATTCCCTTCCATATACTTTTTTTCCCCAACAGCTACAACCTCCAGGAATTTAAATCTAAGGTCAATAGATATCTCCTATCACACTAACTCGCAACCATTCTATCAAACTCTTTTCCTATCTACTCCACCGTCATACTCGGTATCCTCATCTGTCTATTACCCTCCTCCTGACATTTCCTATAACTAACCCCTCTTTCTCATTACTTTCTTCTATGTAACCCCCTGCGCAACAGTGGCAGTAGAATACCTTTCTTGTGGTGAGACGATTAAATATATATATTGCTGACTAAATGATTAAGATATGTAGACAGAATAAGAAACACTTGCTTTTCGTTTTTAGGGCCAACTGTATTTTATTCATGGTTTTATCTCTCTTTCTCTCTTTCTTTCTTCCTCTCTCTCTCTCTTCCTCTCCATAGCTATTGGGCGTGTTTATATGCGCTAAAAAGTCTACCTTCTTCTACCAGACTCTCGTGGCCTAGGGGTAGAAGCGCTGACTGACGCCGATGCGGTCGCGTTTCAAACCTGCGTTAGGAAACGATCGGAGTCTAAGCGTTCTCATGAGATGCGAAACAGATCTGTCTGCTAATGATTATATAATTAAAGCAAAAGAAGCAGTTACAACAAGCACACATAGATAGTTTTTTCATTTTAACACAGATGAATTTTTTGCACTATATATATATATTTATATATATATATATATGTGTGTGTGACACAACAAAATCTTTTTAAATTATGGTAAAAATCCCACAGATTAATAACAAATCTATATTAATAAATTAATCACAGTGAAAAACGCGGATGTTAGTAGTTAAAGAATCAAGAAAATTTTCGGTAATTACCGACCGGGATATATGTATGATAATTCAAAATCCATAAAGCAGGTTTTCCTCTCAGACCCATCATACCACAAATATTTACACTAGTATATCAATTAACCAAAATCTTAAATCATATAATTCCTCCATAAACACCTAACAATTACAACATCCCATCAATAAACGAATTCGTTTATATATTTAAACCACCCAGCCGAAAGGTAATATTCTAGCTTCGCTGGATGTAGAAAACCTTTTTAATAACGTTGCAGTTGAAGAAACATTGAATATAATTAGCGGCTGTATCTACCAAAATCTATCAATCTCTCCTCCAATAAATGAACCAGCTATTCGTGGGAAGTTACTCACTCCCTGAACCACACATTCAATTTTCTGACCATAATGGTAACATACACACTAACAGTGTTAGTATGGGAAATCTACTAGGTCATAATTTCTCGAAGTTTTACATGTCATATATTGAAAACAAAGTTTTTAAAACAACCGGCAAACTAAAGATTTATGTAACTTATGTGAACGTCATTTTTGTTTTGATAAAAAATATAAACGAAATCGTAAATCTAAAATTAAACTTTGAAAATAACTTTGCGTAGAAATTTACAAAAGATCTCATGGACAATAACAAAATTTTATTACTTGATACCAATATAGATCTACAAACTAACGAAGTTATCCCTTACCTGTATAAAAAAACACGAGTAAGAATTCTTGTCTTAACTATAAAAGCCAATACCCGAAAATATATAAAATAGCAGTAATAACGAACTTCTTAATAATTGCTATGCTGTACAGATTAAATAGATCCCGTGAGGAAACACATCCTTGTTTAACAGCCCTTTCTATTTTTGTATACCGGCTGAGTTCATTTCCTATCCGTAAACCAGAGGTTTGCTGCCAATATAGATTCTAGATTATCCTAACGTCTTTTCTCTAAATGTCGAGGTTGTTGAGCATCTCTATCAAGTACGTTGTCGAACGCTTTTGCTTAGTCTATAAAACACGGATAAATGTTCTTTTGCATTTGCGTTGCACGTTCAGATAGCATTCTGAGTGTGAAAATCGCATTTCACGATCCAGTATCTTTAACCTAGCCACACTTTTATTGCCTTATCTCTGGTTTGATTCTGCTGCGTGCTCAGTTCATAAGAATCAGATTGATGAGTTTTGTCATGTGTCTGATTGTTTGGTGGAGTTCACATTCCCTCGTTCTGGCTTTTAGTTAGTGCAAAATTGAAAATTGATCTGCTTAGGTCCTCCGGTATATTGCCGCTGTTGTAGATGTCGTTTATTATTTCTGTGACTCTGTCTACATCAAATCCTTCTAGGGACATCAACATTTCTATTACAATCCCGTCTAGTCCTGTTGCTTTGTTTCTTTTCAATTTGGCTATTGCCAATTCCACTTTGACTTTTAATGTTTCTAGTCTATCCGTAATTCTGCTTATTGTTGATTGCTTTCTGTTGTGGAAGAGATCTTCGATGTACTCGTCCTATCTCTGAAGAATTTTGCTTTTTTTTTACTATTATTTTACTACATTTGCTTTTATACATCAAGTTGTTGAACTAATCCTTTCTTCTATTATTTCCTTTATTTTTTGTGCATTTCTCCATTATTCGTTGTGCCCAGTCTCTCTACTTCAAGCCTTTGTCGTTGAGACATCTTTCTTTAGCCTGTCTACATTTGCTATTTATTTACTTCAGGCAGTCTCTTTATTCCGTTCCATATCTTGGCATCGTTTTTTGTCTCTTTTGCATCATGTCAGAAATCTCTTTGGTGATTCACTCATTTTTCTTGCTTTGAGATGATGTCATTAGCTGATAGTGCTTCCCATTTTGAACTTCCCTTTCCAATTTGTCCTTCGTATTTTGTTTTCACGCTCTCTGTATACAGTAGCGTCCATAATATAAGAAACGGAAACAACAAAGACATAGCTATGTGTATTACTTAAAAAGTAATGCCTGATATTCAATGAAAGCTTTACCGATTAAAGATTAGGGTGTAATGCATAAATATTATACAAAAAGATTATAGTGTAATCTTGGTACCACATACTGCTGAAGAAGCCTTTTGTAAATATCAAGATTTGTTATTGCCATGTACACGGATGATAGGGCCAACTCTTGCAGATAAAATTATTCCGCACGCCATGACACAATATGTTTTCTCGCATACTCCAGGCTTGCCATTTGGTTTCACTTTGAAATGAGAGGCTTCGAAGCTGGAATATGGGCATGCAATCCTGCAATTTTTAACCTGCGAGCAACCGTTTTCCTTCAGATCTTATTATCTGTGACTTCAATAAATTTACAGGCAATTGATGTAGCAGTTTCAAAACGATTTTTGTAGATATTTTAATAATACTTCGATCTTCTCTTTGCGATGTTTTTGGGGTCTGCCGGTTTTTGGTTTTGCATCTAACGTTTTATTTTATTTATACCTGCTAATTACACAATGAACTACACTTTTCGACCTATGAACTATATCAGAAATTTCTGAAATTGCCTTTTCTTCTTAATAGTTAGCGATAATTAGTTTTTTTTTTCAAAAGAGAGCGTCTTGCGTGTAGAATTTGCCATATTGCTTAGAAATAAAGGCCTAATGATAAATGAACATTTACTTATTGTTGAAAAGCTCCATCGAGTTTTTTAACCATGTAAATCAAAAGTTTATGAAAATTATTAACATCGTTCCTTAACTTTTGTCCAGTAGCTTATTTCCTTTATTTCATTTAATCTTAAAAAAAAACTATTATGTAAATTTTTGTAACTTTGTATAATATTTATGTGTGACACTACCTCCTGCGGGAATATTTTCTTTTGTTGGTTTAATACAGCGGAGAGAGAGAGAGAGAGAGAGAGAGAGAGAGAGAGAGAGAGAGAGAGAGAGAGAGGAATTAATATTAGTAGTAGTATTGGTTGTGCTTTATTGTAATTCGCGATGTGAGATACTGTAAAAAACTATTTTAATACTATCATATACTTGTAAAAATCTGGGGAACAGAAAAATTAGCTATTTTAATAATATCATGTACTTGTAAAATCCGGGGAATAGATAAGTTAGCTGAGAATTTGAGGGAAGGAGAGGTATATGATTTTCTTTCTTTTTCACATACGATACGCATTATTTTGGACCAGGTTGAAGTTTGACAAAATGGTCACAGTCATAATAAAATGTCAGGATTATTTGATGGATCAGGCGGGGTTAAGCCCCTCAACAGATATTTAAAGAGAACAAAAATTTGTCGGAATTTAAATATTCTCAGTTTCAGGTGTTCGTGGAAATAATTTCATTGGTTAAAAGCTTCGCGTCGGCCAGAGTCTCCTAGAGGATTCAAAAGCGTTATAAAAATCCGGACTCGGCGAGTTTTTCAGTTTTTCAGTTTGTTATCAGCAGCTGCGAGAAGCTGTGAGTTGTTCTCAGTTTAGAGTCGGAGTGAATCTCTGGAATTACAGTCGAAATGCAACGACTGTGGAAAAAAGTTCCCAATTGGGGAGCCATAACCCACAGCTGGTCGCCTACCACAGGACTTATGGCTAAAGAGGTAATATCGAATGAAGCCTGCCGCCGATTAACTTGAAGAGTTAATCTCGAATAATGCGCCTCCTATAGGAATCTCGAAAGAACGTTATTGGTTTAAAACTTAATTGGGAGAATTAAAAATTCTGATTATCCTCGACAAAAAGCCCGCACTGCTATGAAAATAATTTTTATCAGACGACAAGGAAACCAACCCCACGTTACATTAGCCGCCACCGCTGCCATTGACTGCCTCTGAATCGGCAAATTCCGTCAAGTTCCGACAAGAACCCGAAAGAACTTTGTTATTTTTACTTAACATCACCTAGAAAACGAACAGCTTCAATTTTAAAGAATATGGAAATGTTGTAAACCAGCTTTTTTGACGACATCCTCAGACGAGAACGTCACGACCAGCAACAGCGATCGAACCAACCGGCCAGCCAGGTGGCAGTTTCACGACCGTCGACGAGAACAAGCGTCACAATTGGGCGGCCAGCTCCGGGCATAAGGCGTCACATATGCATTACACCCAAATCTTTTTTAGGTAAAAATTTTATTGCTAATCATGCATTAGTTTTTAAGTAATACACATATTTATGTCTTTGTTTCCGTTCCATATATTATGACCGCTACTGTACATTTCCTCCAGGTTCGGGTCATTCACGAGTCTATTGTACTGCAGTCTTAGGGGCTGTGTTGGATTTCTTCAATCTCTTTAGTTTTATCCTTAATTTGCATACGACTGGTAGCTGATCGCTTTCATACTCCTCACTTGGGTAGGCTTTGCAATGAAGGACTGCGTTTCTGAATGACTTGTTTATAGTAATATAATCAATTAGGTTCTTAGTTTTACCACCTGTACTTCTCCATGTCTATAGTCTTCTTGGGTGCTTTTCGAACCAGGTGGTGGTTATTGTCTGGTCATTCGCTGTGCACCATTGAATCCATTTCTCACCATGGCTATTTCGGTGACCTAGTCCAGAACCGACACCTCTTCTCTCCCTTGGCAAACATTGGCATTCAGATCTCGCATGATAATTCTGATTTTTTGTGATTTGCACTGTGCCTTGGCATAATTTAACACGGGGTAAAAGGATTCGATTTTTATATCTTTGTGTTGTCGGTGCATCTATATATATATTCAGAGGCTTCTTTTTCATTTTATAAACTATAATTATTTCAGATATCTGTTGCGGATCTTGTGGTTGAAGGTGTAAAGTTTAGTAGGGCTGTGTTTGTGTTCTTAACCAAGTTCACAAATATTTTTAAATTTGATCACAAGAAATGACAATCTAGACAAAATGTAGAAATGATTAACTCAAACAACTGGTCGTGCAAACAAAATATAACAATAAATATATATAAATGAAGAAACAAAACAGTTCAAGAAATACAATTAAATTCACATATTAAGATAGACCTGTGATGTCGAAATGACGAGTAATGTTAAGATGAGTTTTAACATGAAATAGTCAAGAATGAAGTATCGTTTGTTTGATTGACGAAAGTTCGATTCGTTACAAAGATACAACCGAAGTGCTGTGAGGCGAATGTTCCTAGATTTGCACGTAATGTAGGTTGTAGAAACAGAAATGAGATTTACGTACCTTGCCGAAAATATTTGAAGTTCAAAAAGATATCTTAATATTTAAATTATAAGAATATTAAGTATTCATTTTTTGTTTTACGTAAAGGTAATCAGTATTAGTATGAATATGAGTCTGAATAAAGCATTTCACGGAGATTAAAAATATCGGTAGTCGAGAAATAGTCAGTGAATATTTTTAAAGCAAGTGGATAAAATTCTTGACAGTAGTGAGAAAGGTCTTGCAGTATGTGAAGAATGAAGTGAGTGACCCCTGAATCCATTGGCACTTAGAAAGATAGCGAGCGAAAGTGAAGTGCGTCTGGTCAAGGTTGTTGAAAGTGACCAGCGTGGATTCGGTCAGCATTATTGGTTGTTTAGATTTAAATCTAAACAACCAACACTCAATAAAACAGGAAATAACATATTACATTGCATTTGACTACATGGTTTTGTTGTCATTTCGCGCTATCCCGCGGTGTGACGTCATAAAACCGCATCGAAAACTTAAGAATTGCGTTTATTATTTTTGGTAAATATTGCCGTTGCCAAGCGGAGTTTAATGTCAGCACAAAATAAAATCGTCGGTGATGGTGGATTTTATAATATTTCAGTTTAAACAACCTCTCTGAAGATGGCTCATGTGAGCCGAAAGCTTAGAAGAAAACCAATAAATAATTATCTAAATGTTGGAGAATTTTTGTCTTTATTTTCAACTGAAATTAAAGCAAAAATACGACGTTTAGAACGGCTCATGATTAAACATAATAGACATTCATTGTCTCTCATATTTAACAGCATATATTTAGAAAATATATATATATATGCGTATATAAATATGCGTATATATATATACGCATATATATATATATATAGTGTGTGTGTGTGTGTGTGTAATAAAATCCTTACGATTGCGTTTAGCAAGAAATACGTTGTCACCTCTGGGTGTTGAACACAATGAATTTTTTCATATTTACATTCGTTCACTCTTAAATACTGACTACTTTACCCCATAAATATAGCAAACCATAGAAGCATATTGTATTATATATATATATATATATATATATATATATATGTGAGTCACAGCAGACATATAATTATATCCACACAAAAATAGTTATTTTAGTTGTCTAGAATTTGCAATATTAAACTCTTCGTTTTCAATCTCCGAGAACTATTTTAAAGCGATTTTTTTCAATTTTAAAGATATGGTTTAATAGCTTTGGCCTTATTTCCGTACTATTTCAATTTTCTGCTACTCTTATCAATTGACATCTGAGACGACATAAGATCGGCCAGTCAAAGTTTCTACAGATCAACCTCAAGTGAAATATCAATATTTCTTATCGTCTCAAGATGGCTGTCACGATGTAGCCTCTTTTCAGTTTGAATTGAAAGGGTCATCCATTATACAAGCAGATTACGTTAACTTGTGACGCTCGCTGATAATATCAAAATTCTCCATTGACTTGTCAGCTTTGGGACATTTTCAATTAAGTAAAACAGCGTGTGTTTGATCTTGAGACATGACTTCATTGTAAAATAATTTGTTTCCGAATGTGATCTAAATATTACACGATCATTTTTTTTTATTCGTGTTAGAAAATATATAGTTTTCATAATTTCTGTAATAATTAGACATCCCAACGCCTCGGTTACTTATCTCTGTTAACACGATTCTACAAAATTATATAAAGAGATACCTTTCGTTTTGTGCATACTTTTTTTCACAGGTATCAAATTGCTTTTTCTTTTGTCTATTTAAACAATGTGAACACCATGCTTTGACCAAGATGTTTTAATCTCTTTCCCGTTAAGCCTGACGTTAAGTATAATGGCATATACAGTATGCAATTCCTGGGTGAAATTCTCTCGCACTGCGGTCAGAAATATCATTTGATGGATAGGAATATAGAGTGTGATGATTCAAAATTATGGAAAGGTATAATTTTTAAATCCACCTTAATTTAAAATTTAGTATTAAGTATTGCATTACATAGGAGGACCATGTCAACAATAGTCTTTTCCCAATACATACATCGTGGTCTAGCAATTTCATTATATTTTTATATCTCCGTGACTTGAACGAATTTTGGGGGCTTTAAATCAACCCAGATCTCAAGTGGAACTCGTATATAAGATACATTGCTAAATAGGTTTGAAAAATGATTGTTTCTCTATACCTGTCTAGTAAGTATCTAAATCCTCTTACTATAATCTACTTTTACACAACACAGATCTGATCGAAAATAAGGTACATCTGCTACATATAGCAGGGGCTGCCCAGTATCGTCATAGGAGTTTTGATAACGAGCAAAATCGTCTCTGCGTCTGTGTAAGAAATTATTTCCATCCCCCTTTTTACAGACGCAAGTTTCTTGCTGATCTGTCTTTATTTCTATGGAAAGTATTCATAATTGTTTAAATTCATTTGTTTGAACATTAATTTAATGGATACACCTATTTGAGTGGATTTTTATATAATAATAGTCTGACTGGTGGATATTAAATGTACTGTTAAATTATAATTTTATTATCCATAAAATCTTTCTCCAGTAATGTATTGAATGCTCTTGGCGAATGGCATTTGTGGAAACATTGTGTATATAACATACTAAAATCTTCTTTCCTCCACCTTAGCTTAGAGGTAGAATCTCCGAGTGATGCCAAATTAGTCGGGTTTCAATCTTGGCTGGAAGCAAGCGGATGTCTAATCTTACTGATGAGCTCTTAAATAGGACACTCTGTGGATGAATATATATTTATATTTATATATATATTTGTCTGTTTGTCTGACGATTGCAAGAGCGTGAAACCCAGCGTTACAAACTCACACCTATTTATATGAATATGTCAGCTCTATCACTAATATTGAGCGCTTTCAAATAAGTACCACGCATATATAATATATAAATAATATAATATATATAACAAATTGCATATATATATATTGATATTTATAATTAAATACATACACTTTTCACACACACACACACACACACACACACACACACACACACACATATATATATATATATATATATCAATACAGGTTTCATTGAATAATATAGACAAGTTCTGTCTATTTTGTGTAGGATCCTTTCGTATGATCTGATTAGCTTGATAGTGTTGTGGAAAGACGACAAGAAATCGCAATAATTGTTGATTTTTTTATCAGGTCTGAGCTTTCGGCTTACATAAGCCATTATCAAAGGATATAAACATTTAATATTCAGTGAACATAGAACATTTAAATTATTAACAGAGTGGAGTTATACAGAGAAAATTAAACAAGTCCATTTTGTGCGTCGCACGTGGCTGCAAGCCGAGAAGGAATGATGGTAATGGTTTTTTGGACAATTGAGAGTATGGTGTAGGAGGTAAGTATAGTAACTATGACCTCTCCCGTCGATTATAGGCATTGAAGCATGTTAGTGAAGGTGTCGAAATTTATTTTATTTAAAAAAATTCCTTTCAATGCCAAAATACACACACACAATATATATATATATATATATATATATATATATATATGTGTGTGTGTGTGTGTGTGTGTGTGTGTGTGTGTGTGTGTGTGTGTGTGTGTAGATTTACATTTAGTATAAAGGAAAAAGAGTTACGAGTGTAGACAGACTTTAGAAGGAACGGAAACCCAATCTTAATAATTGAAACAAGAGAAAAAGCTCTGCTTCCTTCAAACGACTGGGGAAGAGAGCAATAGACGAATTAATTGATTCTGGTTGCTTAAATACATTCTTGACAAAGATTTAAATGTGTATATATTTTTGAAGGGAACACGTATATATATTCGTCATTATTTGATGAAAGGGTATAAAAATAATTATATTCATATCCTTTCTGTTATCGTCATAACTTAATAAAATGTTATTAAAAAATAAACGCATTAACAATCAGATTTTTCACTATAATACAGGAATCTTTTAATTAATGCGCATTCGAATAATTCGTTTTCGATTAACGCACTAAAATTTTTATATAATAATATTTAATTAGTCTATGCATAATACTCGCTTAGTGCCGTAAAACACTTTTCAGTTTACTCATAGAACATTAATGTTTTTATAGCTACCGATGTATAGATTAACCGCATTAATCGAGAGATTCTCTATAAGTTGTGACATATAGAGCTGAAAGAGCGAGAGCGAGAGAGAGAGAGAGAGAGAGAGAGCGAGTCAAAAATACTAACAAACAGTGCAATTACAAAATATCCAGTGTCATTGATTCTGAAAGTAACAAAAAAAAAAAGATTTAACAATAACAATACAGGAACCTTTGACCATTTCTAAAAAATAAAACAAGTTTTAATTAACCCTCGGTCTTTGTTTCATCTTTCTAGCAATTAACCTCTCTTTCTTGTTAACGAGTCATTCATATTAAATATTTAGCCTGTATAGGCCGATACAGTCGCGAGAGCATTTTGAAATTAGAAATCGCATAATGCATAGCCCTAACAAATTCGTTTCCATATAATGAATAAGGACTAAATTTTTAGTTGTGAAATCAATAACGGCATTCAACGACAACTTCATCGCTTACCGAATTTTAGAAACCTCATGCTAAACGTTTTCCCCTCATATCTATTTCTTGCAAAAAATATAGTTAATAGATATACATAAAGGCATTATTTAACATATTCATTCTTCATGGTCATTTGCTTCCAGCTGCTGTTTCCTAATTTTTTTGTATTCATATAAAATCTGGGGTAATTCAATATCTTTTTTGTGTGAGTGATTTTTTATTTGATAAATGTTGTTTCTTTTTTTGTATTCATATAAAATCTGGGGTAATTCAATATCTTTTTTGTGTGAGTGATTTTTTATTTGATAAATGTTGTTTCTTAAGTGGTGTAGGATTTGGTGGTGGATAATTAATTGCTTCTTATTCTTTAGGCACGTTTTAAACGCGTTTAAGGCTATGAAAACTCAATTGCTTTAATTTGAGTTGATATCTTTTTAACATTATATGATGACCTGCTTTTTTCGTTGCCTTGTCAGTATATATGGTGGCTTAATGTATTTATCTAATTATTAAGTTTTTTTGTTTATGTATGCATGCGTGTTGCTTTTTGTGTGTTGTTATATAGACTTGGTGTGTAATTCTATTGACACTCTCAGCTTATTTTGATATCGAGGACTGTATGAGAAAAACTCTGCTTGACTAAAATGCGTTTCTACCACTCATTCAGTCAGTTAAGTGCCATATGTGATACACGCTTTGGGCAATCATGTCTCGAAAGAGACATGACTGGGCAGAAAATTATTCCGCAGTAGGTTGTCATTGCTTTCTGCGGTAAACTAGTTGCCAGCCAAGGCTATAGAACCCAATTTGTTCTATTATTTAATCCATAACTGAAAAGAAGAGATGGATTAATACTTTTCCCAATGGTATTTGCGCGTAATGATTGCAGGGCATTTAACTGGAATTCGAACTTGACTCCCCGATTTCTCGTTTCTTTCTATTGAAGAAGATTGAAGAAAAAGACGAACCTGTTACAGGTGTGTCAGCAGAGAAAGAGCAAGAGAAGGATGGGAACAGGGGTGTGAAGAAAGTTGCGAAGGTAGAGAGAAAGGAAAAGAACAAGCTATACGGGGTGATATAAAAGGAACTAGAATCAAGTGGATAGGAGATGGAATTGACTTTGCATTTAACTTCCTGGAGATTGTAACCGCCATGAAAGCAAGTATACGGAAGGGAGTTCCACAAATGGAAAGTGCATAAAAAGAAGATGCAGGAGTAGAATTGTCGGCTGCATTTGGTTGATTTAACTGTGAAAAGGTGGGACTATGTTGCCAGTCTAGTTGCACGAGTAAATTCTTGTGAAGGAGCATCAGTGATCTAAGGTCTTCGGAACAAAAACCACGAAAATAGTAGAAGAGAGAAAGGGAAACTACATCCCGCTGTTGAGAAAGTGGCTAGAGTCGGGACCAATCACGTTACAGGTTCTCTTTTTGAGTCTGTCGAGAACCCTGAGATGAACAGCAGGGGCACCTGACCAAATATGACAACACTATTCTATGCACGGTCGGATGGTTAATTTGTATATGTGCAAGATGGATTCAGACGGAAAAAGTCCTGTCCCGACACAGTGACTCAACCTTCCTAGCTGTGGACTTAGGTATTGACTCAATGTAATGATTTCACTTGAGGTCGGGAGATAGGGTAAGGCCGAGGAGGCGCAGTATATTTAAGGAGACTCGCTTGGTCCATACATATGAAGAGCAAGAGAGATTGCCTGTGATGAGTGAGAGATAGTATATTTGTTTTAGAAGCATTGAAATTTACAAGCATCTTCCTACCCTTGTTCACCATTGAGTGACGGTCCTTCTCAAGATCAGCAGCGAGGTTATTTCAGCCAGATTTCTTACTGATGCGGGGAGTATGCGTAGATTCCTACTTGGGATTTGATCAAGTCTGAGAGATAAATTATGAAAATCAGAAAGTACGTCGGGCCTAGGGAGAGCCCTGGGAGACTCCAGCGTTCGTGAGTAAGATGTGGACGCATGCCCATTCAAGACGACCTTCATTATGCGCTTTGATTGAGAAGGTTGGATCAGATCAATTAAGCGTCCAGTGATACCATAACACTGCAGCTTGCGTAGAAGGCAAGGGTGTCAAACCCTATCAATAGCCTTGAAGATGGCAACAGCACAAGCCTCGCCGGATTTATCGAGGTCCTTTATCTATCTATCTATCTATCTATCTATCTATCTATCTATCTATCTATCTATCTATCGTCATCCACAGACAGATCTCTTTCGCTGTATCACAGCTCATCAGTACGGTTAGACATTCGTTTGCTTTTATCCAGGATTGAAACCCGACCGAATTGGCGTCAGTCGGCGATTCTACCTCTGAGCTATAGAATGAGGCAGACTTTTTGCGTGTGATGTATCATGCACCAGTAGCTAGAGTGCTCTAATCCATTACTGAATGAGCGATACGTAGATGCCAGAGGAGCTACTATTTTTCAAAGTCTACCATTCTTTCAGAGTGTCAATAGTCATCGGCAGACAGATCTGAGATATATATATATACTCTGGTGGTCGTTAACATATCAGGCGTAGAAATAAATATTGTAGACCTTGAAAAGTGGGAGCTGTACTGCTTGCTCGAGAATAGTTTATGGGCAGTAAGATGTTGAAGTGTTTCAGCATTGATACTAGCCTTGCACACTTTTCCGAAAATTGGTAGGAGGCTGATAGGGTGATAATTGGATGGGTCTGAGTTCTTAAATACAGAAACCACAGGACATCCATCATGCAGGAAAACAGGTAGCAGAAAGGCAGTAATTAAAGTGTTTAGAGACGACAGAGGAGAGTTCAGGGGTACATTTCTTCAGGACAATGCCCGGGATTCTATCACCACCGTATGCCTTATAGGGGTCAATGCCAGCTTTCACCCAGGAAGAGACCTCAGAAGCGCACTCCTAAACTGGGAAACTGGACACTTTTATCCCAAGGGACGTCGCATAGGAAATCGCGAAATACATCCAAATATGCTCTTTGATAGCAGTAGCAGATGCTGTTGGTAGGAGGCTTCTGGCGGGAGTGAGAGTGGTGAGATATATTAATAGAATCAACAGCATGATCGGAATTACCGAGAGGCCAAAGTTGCAAGAGGTGAATGCCAGCTGAATCAGTGACAGAAACTATTACCAACTTGGCCTGATGTGCGTTAAGATCTCAGAATATGTTAGCGAGTAGTTAACTACCAGTCGGAAGCAACAATAAGAAAACAGCCAAGCCGATACACTCACAATGAAGAGGCGTTGCCACCAAGCAAGCAAGTCGAAAGAAAATTGCGAAAGCACCAATACTGAGGTCAGAGAAGAGGAAGAGATTTGGAAACTACTTTCTAAACAGGGAACAAGGGATAAGCCTCTATTTCTGTTCATTATAGGTGGGAGGATTGTGAACCGGGCGATAGTAGGGTATATCTACTCCAATTAAAAGAAATGAATAAGATAAAGAAATATAAAGTTCTAAATGCCAGAACAATTTAAAACAAGTTAAAAAAAATCTATGTGACGGCAAACGTTGAATTAAGCATAGAAGAGGCATGAAAGCAGACTTAAGGAAAATAAATATATTCATAAAGAAATGCAGATACATGAAGATGTACATTTAAAAACTATGCCAAGATACAAGAAAAAGACTTACAATTAAAGAATTCATGGTTAAGTGAGATCTAGCGCCAGTACACGGTGGACATGGATATAGAGAGAGGAATATATATATATATATATATTAGTCATCTACATACAAGCCTGTTTCGCTGTATCTCAGCACACCACTGTGACGAGACATCCAGAATCGAATTTGAACTGATTTGATGTCAGATAGAGTGACTACTCCCTAGGTCATTGGCACATGGAATGAGAGAGGAAGAAATTTTAGCTTGTGATATATATATATATATATATATATATATATATATATATATACACACACAGGCGGAGTATACACGCGCCAGCCACCGGTATCAGCAGCCACTTGTTACCCCTGCCCGCTACGGTCTGTTCTTTGCATTCAAATTCACTAAGCAGCTTAACTCGATGTTGATTTTTGGTTTTTAACTCTTCTAACTCTTGCGTAGCGTCAAGAGCGGCTGCTCTGATCAACAGTTGTATAATATCGGGGTTCTTGTAGTGCCATGTTGTGCATGGATATGTTTCACTGCAAGCGCTTTCGGTGGGCAACCCCGAAGCCCCACCTTGTTGCAGCCCTAGCCAGTTTCCCTCCCAGCACAGATCGTGGATAATGACCGCCTGTATCCTCTACCCTAGGTCCCTTTCTACAAACAGAATCATGACTAAACAAATCAGAAATTACCCTAAACCAGTTAAATCTAAACCACCTAAACCCATTAACCTTTCCTTCACTAATATCCGGGGCATTCGTACTAACTTTCCTAGTGTAGAAGCGTTCATGCATGAAAACTCCCCTGACATCCATGCGCTCTGCGAAACTAACCTCAACTCAGCTATTCCCTCCTCTGACCTCTTCATACCTGGTTATCTTCCCCTTTTAAGGAAGGATACCACTGTCCACATGCATGGGCTGGGAGTCTATGTCAGCGAACACCTCCCCATAGCTAGGGTGACTTCACTCGAATCTACTGACCACCAATACATATGTCTCCGCCTGTCTCTCCTCAGTTCGGTTAGTTACCTATTCTTTCTTTACCGTTCTCCCTCCTCTCCTGACTGCTCCCTACTAGATAGCATTGCTGACGACATAGATAAGGCTATTTCATATAACCCATTCGCCCACATATTTGTATTTGGAGAACTCAATGCCCATCACTCCGAGTGGCTTGAAAACGCCGTTACTGCTCCAGCGGCCATTCACGCCATGAACTTTGCTATTTCCCAATCCCTTACGCAAGTGGTGGACTTCCCCACTCGCTTCCCAAGAACCCCCTCGGGTCATTCCTCACTACTAGATATATGTTTCACCTCTGCGCCTGACGCCTGTCAAGTCTCGCAACTTTGTCCTCTCGGCAACTCCGACCACGCTGTAGTCTCTCTCAGTATTTCTTTCCAATCTCACTCCTCCCAGGAGCCCCCTACCTATAGGGCCTCCTACCTCTACCAAAAAGCTGACTGGGATGCCTTTCGCGATTTTCGCGACGTCCCTTGGGCAAAAGTGTTCGACCTATCAGTTGATGACTGTGCCTCTGAGGTCTCGTCATGGGTGAAAGCTGGCATTGATGCCTTCATACCCACCAGGAAGTATTGCTTAAAACCTCATTCCTCTCCGTGGTTCTCTCCGGCCTGCTCAGCCCCCATTGCCCACAGGAACCATTACTTCCGTCTATTCCGGAGACAGTCAATTGATCACAATAGGCGCCTGTTCATATCTGCTCGCAATGAGTGCAAGAGAACCCTAAATGACGCCAAACAGTTGTTTGCTGAGAGAATGCGACAGCACATAGATGACCGCAAGTTCGGCTCCAAGGACTATTGGAGGATTTGTAAACGAGTGCTCAACAATAGGAAATCCTCAATACCTCCTTTAATCCATGAATTTGAGGTTCTCACGTCATCTGCGGACACAGATGAGTGCTTTGCCCACAGATTCTCATCCAACTCCACATTCGACTCGTCCTGAGTACACCCACCCGACTTCCCTATTAGAACTGAGACCAAACTGCACGACGTATATATTACCCCGACAGTAGTATCCAGAGTAATTTCAAAACTCGACCCCCATAAGGCGTGTGGAGACGATGGAATCCCGGTGATAGTCCGTAAGAGGTGTGCTCCTGAACTTTCCCCTGTCCTTTCTAAACTATTTAACTCCCGCTTTTCTGCTTCCTGCTTTCCTGCATGCTGGAAAGTTCTCTTCAGTCGTTCCTGTATTTAAGAATTGTGGTGAACCCTCGGACCCATCCAACTATCGCCCTATCAGTCTTCTACCGATATTCGGGAAAGTATTCGAGGCTATAATCAATGCTGAAATAGTTCATCATCTCACCGCCCACAAACTGTTCTCCGACAGGCAATATGGATTCCGCTTTGCCAGGTCTACGGCCGACCTGCTAACAACCGTAACGGAGTACATGCTACAGGCTCTTGATGAGTCTGACGAGGCTCGTGCGGATGCTCTGGACATCTCCAAGGTTTTCGACAGGGTTTGGCACTCTGGCCTTCTATGCAAACTACGCGGTTATGGTGTTACCGGTCGCCTGCTTGACCTAATCCAATGTTTCTTAAATAACCGCAAAATGAAGGTCGTTCTGAATGGGCGTGCCTCTTCGTCCTACAGCACGAATGCTGGTATCCCACAGGGCTCTATACTGGGCCCGACGCTCTTCCTTATTTTCATCAACGAACTCCCAGATGAGATCAGTTCCCAAGTAGGCATCTACGCAGATGACATTACAATATACTCCCGCACCAGTAAGAAACCTGTCGTGGCGGACAGACATAATCTCGCTGCTGACCATGAGCGGCATCTACACTCTGTGGTGAACTGGGGCAAGAAGTTGCTTGTCAAATTCAATTCATCTAACATCAAGCTGTTGTCTGTCAACCATTTCAGACAACCTCTCCTGCCTCCCATAAGCATGGACCAAGCGATTACAGAGAGTAATACACTACGCCTCCTCGGACTTACCCTGTCCTCACACCTCAAATGGAACCACTATATTGAATCCATAGCAAAGTCTACTGCTAAGAAGGTTGGGTCACTGTGTCGGTCCAGGATGTTTTTTTCCACCTGAATACATCCTGCATATATACAAGTCAACCATCCGTCTGTGCATGGAGTACTGCTGCCATTTATGGTCAGGTGCCCCTGCCGTTCTCCTCAGTGTTCTCGACAGGCTCCAAAGGAGAGTCTGTAATGTGATAGGTACTGATCTGGCGGCTCGACTGCAGCCACTTCCCCATCGTCGAAATGTGGCCTCCCTTTGTCTGTTCTATAAATACTTTCATGGCTTCTGCTCAGACGAACTTAAGTCACTGATGCCTCCTCAACAGGTGTTTACTCGTGCAACCAGACTGGCAACTGGGTCCCACCCATTCACAGTCAGGTTAGCCAAATGCAGACGACAATTCTACTCCTGCAGCTTCTTCTCTCGCACTTCCCTCCTGTGGAACTCGCTCCCGCATTCTTGCTTTCCTGACGGCTACAACCTCCAGAAATTTAAATGCAAAGTCAATACTCATCTACTAACCACTGGACTCTAGCTCTCTGCCCACCCCCGTATAACCTTCCCTTTCTCTCCACCCATGTATCTGTCATCGCACCTGCTTTCTCAGCTTTCTATTGTTCCTTTCTAACTAGTTTGTACTCCTCTCTCTTTTCTAATTAATCTTTTTACATTTATGTAGCCCCCTGTTAGTTATATTTGATATGATCTTTAACATGTTTTTTTCTTTCGTCATATACTCAATGATCAAGTAATCAACACATTAATCGAGTTATATAATATTTATCAATGTGTATTCATTTACATATTTTTTTCACATCTGTAGTGTTAAGGGAGGTAAATCAATTTAAGTTACTAAATTTATGAATGATTACTTCTCTTATTCATTTTAATAATTTATTCAAGTAAAATATTTATTTTCATTTAGACAAAATTATTTTCAAATCAAAATCAGTTTATTTACTTCTACGCTTCTTAAAATGCAGTTTTATTTGTTCAAGGCTTTCAATGAATTACTTAGACACCATTGTCTAATAAGTAATCACTCTGCTTTAATTTGATCTTGAAACTGGCTTTGTCGGTCCGTTGCTAATCTTTCTCTTTTTTTCTTGTTCACTGTCATATTAAAGACTTAAAAGTTTTAGACATAAAAAGATATTGTGCAAAAAAGCAATTTATATAGTACCAGAAGTAATCAATGTATTTTAAATACTATTGAACGTCTGAAAAAATTATATATTTTATTGGTTTCTATTTTAGTTAGTTGCAGATATTTTTTATTTCCGCATAATTGAATCTTGTTTCATTGCATGTCACAATTAAAGCTTTCTAACAAGTGTTCACTTTTTTAACAAAGGGATATTCTAGTATTTTAATAATATTTCTTTTCTTCTATCTTACCAGTTTTGTCTCGGATATCTGAATGTGACGATCTTGCTCTCAAATCTGTAAATATGATCAACCTCTTAGTGTTTAAATGAAGAGGCAAAAAGTAAAAATAAAAAATCAGACATAACGTTTAGCGACCAGTGATAACAACATTCACCTGCTTTTGACTGAAGTATATTTTTGTCAAAAAGAGGTATTAAGTTAAACGATGGTGAAGGTCGGAGCCTGGAAGGTGCTTCACATAACTTGTTGTCTATTGCTAGTGTAGCCCATTTTACTGTAAAGGTAACACTCGTAATTGTATGCAAATAACAATTGTTTTTGTTTTTTTTCGTCAACGAGTAGAGAAGTAGCAGAGAAGAACAATTTCTTTTTCAGAATTTCAATGGGAATAAATTTAGAGAAATGAGATGCCAAAGCAAACAGCTTATTTAATTTCTCCCTGTAGTTCAATGATGAGCGAAATGCTGTCAAGGTTTATTCCCGTGGAGATCAATCATTTACCATATTTCAGCTTCTTCATATAAAGTAAAGAATAGCTATTTTTTCGTGGAAAATAATACATCATTTATGAAGTTCTCATAAGGAATCTTTTCATTATTAATCCATTTACATGACATTAGAATATAATATAGTATGTACAAATTTATTATGTATAAAATATCAAGCTTGGTACTGGGACCTGATTAATCTAGTAGCATATCACGTATAACAGATTTGATAAGAGGTCTGTCATTTAATATTAGCGAGAAAGAAATAGAAGAAAAGCACTTTAGTCCACTTCAACATACTCGGCTTGGGAGTGTCACGCACCTAGCGTGCCTCTCACGTTCAAATGCAATCTGAAAAAACTAATTTTTGCGTTTTCATCAGCTGTCCCTTCGCATTCTCCTTATTTGCACCCAATGCGTTTTAGTGATGATTTTAGCTGTAATTTTGAATGCTGTAAGGTGGGGAGAGACTAATCTCTAGTATATCTGATTTCTCTGGGGGATACACAATAATTTACACATTGTCGTTTATATGAATGCGATTTACACATTATTTCACTGCCGACTGAAAAATATTCACAACTAAAATACAGACTAATGAACCAAATTATTAATCGTTTATAGAGCATTAATCGCTGCATTACGCATGCGCCGTAAGGTTCTATCTAATTTGTTGCCAAGTTATATCAAGGCCGTGCAACCGGATCTAGAGATACTAAAAATGGTTGAATCTTTGTCATCGATACATACTTGGTATTGCCCAGACTATTGTCATTTTATAGGTCTTATCATGAGCTTTATTTCGACAATATTCATTCATTTCCTTGAGCATTATATTATCGAGTAATTAGAATTTATTCACTAATGCTTTTTAATATTTTCATATAAGGGAAATAAAACGACTCAGCTAAGTCAAGAGCATATGATTAGAGTTTGGGCAAGGGATTTTTTTTTAAATTGGAGTGGATGGACTGAACTGTCGCCCGGTTCGCGCACCACCCACGTCTGTTGCACGGGTATAGAGACTCATCCCTTGTTCACTGTTTGGGATGTGGTTTCCGGCTTTCTCTTTGCCAGTCTTTTCACTCTTGCGTGGCCCCCTGCACACCGGTGGCGTTGCCGCCTTGCCCGGGGTGAGATGATTAAAGAAGGGAGAAAAAGAGAAAAAAAACCAAGGACAGTCAAAAGATGACTCTGCAAAAAATGTCGAAAATGCAACTTCTTTCTTGTAACTACTGAAAACGTATGCTGGTGGTAATTACTGCTGACGGGTTCTTATAATTTAGACTAGTTAAAGAAAATTTTCGATTTATTCATGCTGTGTATATTTTATTACATATATTTTCTTTCAGAGTGACTTTATTTTGTATTTTTTGTCTCTAGCTGCCAGGTTCTTACAATTTAGACTATTTTTTATCTGTTTTCTTTTAATCATTTACTTTGGTTACTAAAAATATACTAAATTTTTCGGCTGTCTAAAGGCCGTTTCGACTTTTACTAAGTTAAAACTTAGTAATTTTTTCCCGTATTTTTTATTTTTATTTTATTTTATTCATTTTATTTTTTATTTTTTATTTTTATTTTTTATTTTTTATTTTTTTTTTTTACATCAATTATATATATATGTATATATAATTGGGACGTTAGCATCCCTGTAGGTCCAAAAAATATAAACCTACAAAGGGCGGAAGAACTCTCAAAGAGTCAACGGCCAGCTAACTAGAGGTGATGTCTCAATAAACCATCGTGGAGAAGGCAACGGGATACCATTCCACTATCTACGCCCGCGCGATCATAGATAGTTAGAACATATATATTAAAGCCAACAACGTGAAGGGGGTTGCTTCCCAAGGAAACAAATCCTCGCTCGGTAAGGACCGGCATGGGCAACAGGTGCCACCTGACCGTCATCCGGCGACTGTTAGCACCAACGGCGTAAAGGGGACATTTTACTCCAAAATTTGTCCCTCGCTCGGGAAAGAACGACATGAGCAACAGGTGTCTCTGGACCGTTACCCTGCAACTGTGCGCATCCAAGACAAACTCACCATAGGAACATGGAACGTCAGGACACTCAACCAACTGTGGACAACTAGAGAATGTCAAACACGAGATGAACAGACTGAATATCAATATCGTAGGCATATGTGAAACAAGATGGCCTAATAACGGAGATGTCAGTAACGACGCCCACAGGATAATATATGCAGGAGGTAAAAAAACGAAAAAGGGGTCGCTTTAATACTAAACAAACAAGTGAAGAGATGTGTACTTGGATACTAGCAACTGTCAGAGAGAGTCCTCTTGGTTAAACTGCGGGGAAGGCCCTTCAATATAGCTATTATAGTAGTTTATGCGCCGACAACTCAAAGCTCGGAGGACGAAATTGAATCTTTCTATTCAATACTGGACAGTGCCAAGGCTTAGTGCAAAAACCAAGAAATTAGGATAATAATGGGGGACTTAAATGCAAAGTTAGGTAAAGATAGAGAAGAAGACACGGACGGCAATTTCGGACTAGGAGAGCGCAACGAAAGAGGAGAAAAATGAATCCAATGGTGCTCAGCCAATGACCAGGTTATTATTAACACCTGGTTCCAAGAACACCAACGACGTTTATGGACATGGAGTAGTCCAGAAGGCGACACGAAGAATCAAATAGATTATATAACTATAAACAAGAGATTCAGGAACGCAGTAGTCCAATGCAAAACATACCCAGGTGCCGAATGTGGAAGTGACCACGTCCCAGTCATCTGCAAACTAAAAGTGAAATTCTGAAGACTGAAGAAGCCCAGCACATCACCAAGGCTGCAATACGACACGCTAGAGGACGATCTCACCCCGCAGAAACAATACAATAACAGCTTGAGAAAGAAATATAAAGAACAAATTGGAAAAGGCTACTCAAAATGGGATTCACTAAAAGAAGCGATGGTGACCTCAGCGAACAACATAGCCCCAAAGGAAATCAGACACAGAAGAAAAAACGAGTGGATGACCAAAGAGATCCTCCAAATGATGCAAAGGAGACAAAAAATAACGCCAAGGCACGGAACAGAGTACAAAAAACTTCACAGGGAGATAAGGAACAAATGCAGACAAGCCAAAGAGGAAGGGCTCAACAACAAATGCGCAGAAATAGAGAGACTGAGCAGTAACAACAAAGCAGAGATGCATAAAGAGATAAGAGAACTGACAGGACAAAAAGCCTGCTCCTCAACAGGATGCATAACATCCAAGGAAGGAACAATCATATTAGAGAAAGAGGAAATACTCCAGCGATGGGAAGAATATATAAAGGATCTCTTTTGCGACAAGAGAGAACAACCGAGAATACACAACGAGATGGATGGACCGGAAATACTGAAATCCGAAGTGGAAGCTGCAATAGCCAAAATGAACAGAAACAAAGCACCTGGTCCAGATGGCATAGTGATAGAGCTGCTGACAGCCTTAGAAGAATATGGCATAGAAAGATTACCGACATAATAAAAGAAATTTATAGCAGCGGAATAATACGAGACGACCTATGCAAATCGATATTTATAGCGCTGCCGAAGAAGCCTGGTGCAAACGAGTGCGAACTACACAGAACTATCAGCTTATTGAGTCACATTACAAAACTGATTGTCAGAATCCTGATGAATAGAGCGAGAAGCAGAATCAGGCCATAGATAGGGCAGGAACAGTGCGGGTTCGTCAAAGACACTGGAACAACAAACGCCATATTCATGATTAGGATGCTCTCTGAAAGGGCATTACAAATGAAGAAAGACTTGTACCTATGCTTCATTGACTACGCGAAAGCATTCGACAAAATACGACACAAAGAATTGATGGAGATGCTAGGCAGCCTAGACATTTTTGGAAAGATATAAGAATAATCAAGAATCTCTACTGGCAGCAAACGGCCTGCACACGGACAGGTAACGACCTCAGTAGATACACAAAGATAGAAAAAGGCGTAAGATAAGGATGTGTCTTTTCACTGGATTTGTTCAAACTATACAGCGAGAATATTTTGAGGACCCTAGATGACACGCCAGGATTTGATATTGGAGGCCACAACCTGAACAACATAAGGTATGCGGACGATACAGTGCTGATTGCGGACACGGAAAGGAAACTACAAGACCTCATACAGAAAGTAGCAGTGGAGAATGACAAGAAGGGACTACAAATAAACTTTAAGAAAACTGAGTGCATGGTCATCAGCAAAGAATACAACCCAAAACGCCAAATACAGGTGGGGGATAACAGAATCAAGCAAGTACAAAACTTTAAGTACCTAGGAAGTGTTCTAAGAGAAGATGGAAAGTGCAACACGGAGATCCAAAGGCAAATTGGCATGGCAAATGACGCGTTCCAAAAGATGAGCAAAATACTAACACACAGGAAAATCTCAATAGAAATGAAGAAAAAAGTGCTAGACTGCTACATGATGTCAGTTCTTCAATACGGCAGTGAATGCTACGTGATGTCAATACAGCAGTGAATGCTACGTGATGTCAGTTCTTCAATACGGCAGTGAATGCTGGACAATGTCATCGAAAATGAGGACAAAACTGGAGACGGCCGATATGTGGTTCTACAGAAGGATGCTACGGATATCGTGGACTGAGCATGCAAGCAACGAGGAGGTGTTGGAAAGAATGGCAACAAAAGGAAATTGAAGAGACAGCTGAAGTTCCTGGGACATGCAATGAGGAAAGAGAGCCTGGAGAATCTGATACTGACTGGTCAGATAGAAGGAAGGAGAGACAGTGGAAGGCAGCGGATAACATATTTGCAGGTTCTGATCAGGTGGATGACGGAACGGGCTCAAACATACTAAGAGCCACAAGGAATAGGGAGACGTGGAGAACCATGATCGCCTACGTCCTGAAGGGACAGGGCACATAGAAGAAGAACTTATATGATTCGAATCTTTCATATGGTTGAGACTTATTTAATGGTTTAAAAAATAATCCAGTACTATGAATTGCAGAAATATCGTGGAGTGAGTAGACATGGTCAAATGAAATATATGTAACAGTACTGTTCAAAAGACAGAATTGAAAATGTTTTCAAAAAACAATAACAACAAAAAGAATAGAAGAGAACAGGGCAAAACAATATAAGGCAAATCAAATTAACAAAAATAAGGCAAAGCAACAGTAATATTGCACAAATTTCACAAAGGATAAATTGAGATTGACACACAAAAGCAATTTCCGAGATCTAACCCTGACCAGGACTGAGTCAGATGGTGATATACTCACCGCTGCTTAGATGTGGCACAAAGTCGAAAGTCTGAGGCACCCAGAGAGAATCAAACTCACTACTCAGTCGTAATTTTTCTAACTAGGCATGTTTGCTAATCATTACATCACATCAAGGTCTTCCCAGGACTTGGTTTGATGAACCCGAGAACATGGCTGCATTATTGGCTAAGAAAAAATCTCAGTATACATTTGTGTGATTTTTCCTATAAATTGGTGTGAGGGAAATGTTTGCGATCATTCTAACGAATTTAGAAAAAAAAAAGAAGAGAGAAATTTATTACGAGAGCAAAAAAAAAAAAAGAAGAAGCGAAGTGAAAAGGAAGAAAAGCCCTTTTTGGGGGCTTTTTATTTAAAATGTCCTCACTGGATGCAAATTCCCTGTCGTCGACGATGTGATCACCTTAATACGGGACACTGATGGCGAGAACCCTTTCCTTATCTGAGGATGACTCAGATTGATTCACTTAATCTGAGAAACTTGCACAGCTCAGTGGTGGGAGGGTTTCAGTAATTCTCCACCCCTCTTTGTATAGGGCTGTAAAACTCACTTTCTCGACAGACGTTGGCAGTATTGTCTTAGAAAGAGAAATTACATCCGAGACTGGCACAGACAGTTTAGGACAATCTGAAGGAGTTCTGACTTCCACAAATTTCTGGCTAGTAAGTGCCTAAGGGTTCCGACTTTAGAAATGGAGATCATTGAATGCGAACGGCTTGTGTGATCGAAGTAAGGCTGCCCGTCTGCTTCATGGTCTCTTGTTTTTCGTGGGTAGATGTATTTGGGATCCACGAGACACATTTTGTTTGCGAAGTTGATGCTCGGGTACTGTCTAGCAAATTTGTTGTCTATTCAGCATACGGGACCAGCTGGTCATAGACATTTTCTTTTTTGTTGAACGTACCTTGGGTGCAAAGGTACAATGGTCCATATCAATGCGGGGTGCCGGTTGATCGTGGCCAATATTGCCGTGAACAATAGTTCATTTAGGATCGTTATGTATCTCGTTTACCGTCAAATGCGGCCTTTCCTTGTAAACTCTTTACGCTTAGACTTAGTGAGTGACTAGACTGCCACCCTGGACCTTAAAATAGACAGGAGGCGGGATGCTAGCGGCTTGGTTTGAGTGATCGTAGCCTGGTTTATCTGATCAGCGAATTTTGTCTCTGATAAATATCGGCTCGGTCATCCTGGGGGAAATGTGGACGTGGGCACTTAACCAGGTGGATGGCTATCTGGATAGAATGTTAGTGAGGAGTGTAGATCCAGATTTGCTATAATGTCTAATTTTCTACTGTTTAGGCTAATTGGACCATAGACTGGTTTGTACCTGGATGGTGTTAGGTACTAAGCCTAAAATGGTTGGACACAATACCTTTTTAACTTGAAAATGATAATAACTAACTTCAAGTTATTTTCAGGTAAAAAAAAAATAATCAAATTCAAAATTGACTAATCAAGTTAAAAAGGATCAATGAACTTCAAAATGGATCAATCAACTTCAAATTGGAAAACAACTTCAAAATGAGAAATAATTTACTTCCAATTGGATTAATCATCTTCAAATTGAGAATTAATATAATACTAATAAATTTAATATTTATTCTTTTATTTTTACTTAAAAGGGATATAAAAAATATAAACGTTCTTAAGAAATTTATTTAAAAGATGACATGATCTAAGTTAATTACTGAAGGAAGTAATCTCTGTATTCCAGATACGAAGTTAGTGCAAGTCTCGGGGGAAATGTTATTAATTGCCTCGGAGATCATCGCTTCTAACTTGCTTAAGCGGAATTCTTCAACTCCTAAAATCCCAACAATTGAGTCTGCCATAATTCTTTTTACATCAGCTTTAATGACTAACCGAACCTTTTTTAATAGGATGTAACATCGAACTATAGGGGGCAAGTCTTAAAATTTGGTGCTGCCTAAATTCATCCTCCTTCACACCTTCTTCAATTGAAGTATGGCAAGAAGTGTTATCAATAAATAAGACAACTCCCCTTTCATATATTTCATTTGCCTTTCTAGGGCACTCCCTGGTCCATTATTTCGGTTGCTCTTTTAATTTTATGATGAATTAATTCATTATTACTAACACATCCAATATTGATGTTATTTCCCTAGATCTGGCCGCTACTGTAGTGAACCTCGTGCCTTTTTTAGAGCGACCTTCTCTTCTTGAAATATGGAGATTAAAATTGGTTTTATTCATATAAAGAATTGACATACTTTCGGACTGAAATTATAATAAAGCTACTGCATAATCCTTACGTTTCGGCTTATTGACATTATTATTGGCAGCTTCTGGTTCATAATGAACCGCTTTTAAAGTACAGCATGCATTCTTTCGTCACACGAACCTCATACTTTTCGACCAACTTATTTGCGATTCTAAGAGTGACCCTAGGAGTGTTTCCAATTAATTAGGCCATACATTCCTTATGCACTTGCGTAATTTTATATTTACTTGCTCTTCCCCTAGAGTCACTCTTATCAGCACCCTGGTATAACCAACGGCAGAGGAACACCAATTGTTCTTGACAGTTCTTTCCAATTTCCTACTGCGGCATGTGCAGCTAAAATCGGGGCTATCTTTTTAGCCAGCCAAAGTTTTCTTGATGTAAATCCTCATTAGAGCTGTTGCTAATTCTTCTTCAGCTTCTTATGTAGCGGTTTCTCCAGCATCATCAGCAATCATCATTTTTGTCCATACGCGACTGTCTCCTCCTACTTTTACTGTAAGCACACCCAATGCTTTCTTGGCCTATAAGTTGTTTGTATTTTGTTTTTTCTTTATCTATATATATATTGAAAACGAGCAGTCAATTTTCTTTACTCATGGAGTAAATTAATTGAAACACTAATTTCCAATTTACCAAAAAATATCTCAATTTGAATTTGTTTATTCTTATTTTGAAGTTGATTGTTTTTAAGTTTTTGACATTTTCTCAATTTGAAGTTGATTAAACAATTTTGGAGTTGATTGATCGAATTTAATGTTGGTTAATCTATTTTGGGTTTGAATAAGCTTTTTGAAATAAGTTCATTTTGAAGTGGATTTTTATCATTTTGAAGTTGAAAATATATAAAATTGGTGGAAGAAGTTTTAAGGATTAGATTAGGTCTTTCATAAACAAATATCGCCAACAACACCCCCTAGTTAAGGCTAACAATATGAAGATGCATAAGGGTAATCTTTCCCGAGTCGAAGCAGGAGGAATTCCACAAATATAGCGTTACTTAGACATATTCTAGATCGTGAGGATAGAAAACACTAACAGGGTTAGGTACTAAGGCTTAGGTTAAATAAGATGTCAAACGAAGCTGTGAGTACAGGCGCAGAATTGTGCGAGGAAAAATCCGTCAATGTAGCAATCGATTCATTCGTAAGGACAATTTCCCTGAGGGATGTAATCTAAGATAGACCACGGATATATGCGAGGCTTTTTGCCGCCATTCTGAGAACCGCTTAATCAAGGAAGTTGGTCTTTCGCAGTTATTTGGCTGACTTACATCGGTTTGTACTGACTGAAGCCGCTAGCTGAGATAATGAAATTACAGAGGGCAATGTTTACTTGGCACCTACAAGGGTTGTGGCTGTAACAACTCTTCCAAATTGAAAGTGGATAAGCTTGCTCTATTGTTCCGCAAGTGCAGTTGTTCATGGTAACGGAAAGCGGTCGAGCGCGTTGGCGCTCCATCGGTCGATTTACCAGGGTTGCCTACTTATGCTTTGGCGTTGGAAACACCAAAGCATAAGTAGGCAACACTGCTATAGAAACAGGGCTTGAAGTTCGGTCATACGCGGAATCGCAATCGCTGGTGGGGCTCAAGCTACGGTTTCTGCCTACCTCGGTGACGTATTCATTTTCGTATCGTGTTGCGGCGATATTGAGGTGGTGCAGAACTCGATGTAAATGTACGAGAAGTTGACAAAGGACAAAATTAACTGCAACAACTTGTCCGACTTGAAGAGCGTCGCCCGTCCGGGGCCTTTAGGTTGAACTGACGGACACGTCTGCATTTTTAAAGTGTGGTTCGCATCGGATATTTGTCTGGAGAAAATCAATCAGAGATAAAAGCAAAGTTCGGAATGGCGGTCAACACTTGTCTGACAGTGGTTGTCCGTGAAGTTGAGAGCTGAAGCGTGTGCCACATACATCGTTTTCCTCATCCTGTGCCGATTTTATTTATTCCATCTCTGTAAAGACAATCGAAAGTTTGCTTTCCTTCCTCTGTGGGATGGTGGCAAGCATCAAGTCAACAGAAATGTCTGTGTCTAACGTCCGTCTCTTAGGGCGGTGCTGGGTATGCTACATTTGGTAAGTTACTAACACGCCTCATGGTTGGCGTTCTTATGCCACTTGTTGACAGAGGACTCGATTTTGGAGGGAAGTGTTAGGAACGCCTCCCCTAGCCTTACTATCACTCCTTTTATATTGCGAGAGTGTCGTGTAGCCTTGAGGTCCATTCTTTTATTCACTGACCTTAATCGACTTCGCAGGCTGTTGTATTGCGAACTAATGGAGAGTGTCGTGACGAAAGATTCTCTTGTCGGCGATCTACGCGCATTTTTTGGTCTTGGGAAAAGCGGCGATTTACTTCACTAACCCTGAGTTTTCGTTTACCTGGCGAATGATTCAGAATGTGCTATCTCTCAATTACGTGGCCTTTAAAGGGGGCTAAGCGGATTTGTCATCGATGTGTCCTTGGTGTTGAGGAATCGATTTTGCACATTGTTCTTATTTGCGCCTGTTTTGGAGCTATGTCGGCGAGTATGTATTGCTCCTGAACAGCCATCGATCCTTCGTACGCCTGTGATAATGTGTCGCTCCCGTATTATAGGATGCTGTTTCTAACATTGCTAGCTAAAATGGTGATTTAGAAGTCGCAAATGAAGAGAATCTTGCGATATGAACGCTATTCTTATCAGCATCTGATTAGATTCCTTACACATCATCTCAAGATGATGTTCAGATATGATAAAAACCGTTTCATATTGACAGATTTCAGTAAAAGGTGAGCAACCGTATCGAATATGGTTTGCGTGAAAGAGGCTAGCGATAAGTTCCTTTTTTATTCCCATTTTGGCACAACCGGGTGGTTTCCTGTGAATAAGATAGACTTTTTACTTAGTTCATGTGAGTGGATGTCGTTCGTCGCCTATTTTCCGGCGTTTTGTTATGACCCACGTCCTGATTCCCAACCTCCCCAGTTTCTTTTTGACTTTCTTTTTTTTATTATTTAACTAGGTCAGTCATTGATTTTTCCATTCCATTATTTATTTTATTTGTTCCTTTTTTGTTAGCCGAATACAACAGCCTCTCCTAGTTTTGAGAGCTAGACAAGTTTTACTAGCATTTATTTCTAGTTGGAATGTTTTGTTATATATCCACTTTCATTTTCATATCATATACTTTTAGATATATTTTTGTAAGAATGATTTAAACAAAAAATTGTAAAATTGTAAAGAAAACTCAAACTATGGAAAAGAAAACTTAAAATCACTCCGTGAGAAAACATGGTAAAACAAAAATAAAATTAATCTGGAAAGAGCTGTGTCCACTTACGTCCTGATAGAATAAAACATTGAAGAAAATCTATGAATTTTGTAGAAGCGAGGGTTTAATACGCAAGCAAAATCTGCATCCCTTCCCAGGTACTCTAATTAATTAAAGTAGTTGCTCAAAGGAGTGCATCTTATTGGATATAAATTCAAATCCATTTGTCTTCATAACATTAGAAGAGCTTAGGCTTATCTACATCTAAGGTCAACTCAAAGTCATTTTACTCATATATCCCAAATATTTATAGCCATCTTTTTTTAGTGTTAGCGCCAGTTTATTTGTAAATAGAAAGAAATTAGTGCCATCGATTCATTTAGGAAACCCCTTAAAATGACCTCGTATTTCACATGGTGTGTGTCCTGGGTATACTCAGCATTGGTCGCGATGCACTCATCTTATCTAGCCAAAAAGATACAAGTGATTAAAATAAATCGTATTTGATGAATTTTGAAGATCGCATTCATTACAGGTAGGCCAAAGAACTAAGTTATGTGACAAATAGTAATAACAGCGACAACATTCCGAATGATATATACTTTAATTATAATTGATAGAAATTGTAACGAGATCTATGTTTAATGCAGAGATAATACACTTTCGTAAATAATAAAATACGGATTTAGTCATTGAGAATGAATTAATGTAGCAGATTCTACTTCGATGTGCAATTTCACGTCTGAATGTGGGGGATCTTGGCTCTCCAAAATGTGCAGCTTTTAATAATGTTTATCTATCGTTGCCATTCTGTTTTTTTTTCAAATGTATTTGATTTAGGTATTTTATTCTCAGTAAGGATTTTGAATGCCAGTCTTCTTTCGTCATTCCTCTTCTTCATGTGATGTGTCCTTTCAACACGTAGGCGATAATCGCATTTCACTTGCACCTGTTCCTTCTCGCTCATATTTTACTTTTTTGTTTTTTTCCATACCCCAGGTTCTCCATCCATTTACTCAAGCCCCCAGTGTCTTTCTCCCATCCATCCTGCGTGTATTAGATTCTCTGGACCCTCCTTCCTCATTATTTATCACATGAACCTCAGCAGGGTCTTCTTGATGATAAGTATGAGTTTCCTTCTCGCTTGCATACTTTCCAAAACCTCGTCATAGCTCACGGATTCGATTCATGATATCCTTAGCATCCTTCCGTAGAACCCAAATTCTGCTGTCTCTAGCCTCTTCTTCCTCCTTAAAGAGATCGTCCAACATTCGATGCCTTACAGATGGACATATATTACACCGCAGTCCAGCAATCTTTTCTTTGGAAACGATCTTTTCTGTTTAATATTTTGTTTTGTTTTTAGAAGGCATATTTTGCAATTCTAATGCCCTTCGGATTTCGCAGTTACATTTCCGTCCTCTGTTAAAACACTTCGCAGGTATTTAAACTTCTGTTCTTGTTTGATTTTGATGTCTCTAATTTTTAACTTATGTTTTTCGAATATTTTTTCTTCTTTACACAATAGACGGAGAAATAGCAGAAGAATGAAATGATATTTATTGACTCAGAAAAATCGGGATGATGCTTTCAAAAAAAAAACATAAAGTGTTCTTCTACAGTGATATGAAAAAAAGTATCAAATTCTGTGAAGATGCTAAAAGTTTTATTTATTCAGACCGGGTATTTTCACGTCATGCAAACTTGATTGATGGATATATATTGGCTATTTGCGTTATGAATGATTGATAAGCACTTTTAAGTTCTATACGGTCATCGAATAAACCAGAATGTTTCACAAACAACAAAAAGAAAATTATTCATCTTACCTTTTGTTTCCGAAGGGGTGGAAAGAAAAAGTTTATTTAATATATAATGAAGAAAAACAAAATGGCGTTTGCAATTCTTTTTAGCCGTAAGGGAAAAATATCATTTTCTAAAAGAAATAACGAAATTGAAGAGAAACAAAGTAAGTTAATTACCTGATGATACTCGACTCGGTAAAAAGATGTCATGACTTGGTGAATAATTTATTTCTGCAAAAGAAATTAAGAAAGATAGTTATGTCAGAGTGTATCTCCGTTTAAAATACAGAAGTTATGAATAATTCTGTCATAATATTTGCGCGTCTTCTTTGGACGCTTGTCTTAGAGCAATGCTAATACAACAACCCTTTTTGGCGGTCTTACAACGACGACACAACAACAGACTTAGCTAAGTAAATATCCATGCAGGATGCCTGCCCCCTCAGCAATTGCTAATTTAATTTTCTCATGGCCCGTGACCGCACCTTATACATTTTATAATTGTTACACTAAACATATCCTGTATAATGCGTTTGCTATAAAGCTGTTATTAGTTTAATTGCTGGTGTACTGGTTTCGAATCTCAGTGTATGCTTTTCGATTATGATTCTGTAACTAAGATAAGTGGACTTGAATAAATATTTGCCCCCATTAATGAAGTGCATCCCAAAATTATGATAAAGAGTAAACTGGGGCCTTACAGTCGAGCTCTTTACTAACCTGACTCAAATAGAGCGATGAGGAATTAACTGACTCGCTTGATTCAATACCTGAAAATCAAGCTTGTCTCGTTTCATCCGGCTTTTCTTCAGTCATGATAAAACAGATACCCTTTAAATGAACATCTACTGGATCTCAGGTTTGATACATACCCCAGGTAGGGCTAAGATATACAATCCCTGGCAATGAACTTGAAAAAGTTTCAAAAAGTTTTGCTATGTCTTGTCTTTACAAGGCTTAGATTAAACCAAAGATGAATCACCGCAGCAAATTGATAGCATTATAGGGTATGAAATTCATTGCTCTACAAAACAAGGATATAAACATTTGACCAAATAAGGCAATCATATTATTCAATATTGCAGTGGTTTCTATTCTCTGGGGTAAGTAATCTTGCCTTTTGACAACGGTGGAGATTTAGAAATGAATGCAATAATAATCTTGTTGAAATATAAAAAATATATAATTATCCTTGTTGCAATGTTGTCATTAAGTAATTATATATTAGCAAGTATTGATTATCCTTATTAGCAACCAATACTGAAAGAAGAAAAAATATGTCACGTATGAAAAAACAATTTGTTTTGCAGCTTGATGTGTTTTTTCTTCAAAAGAGACTGCATTTAATTCAATAAAGGTTGTCATATCTTCAACACCAGTTTTATACTTTGTATGAGCTGTACACGGAAATTAAAAATTGCGTTTGTTTTTCTTATTTTAGTATTTGATGGTTGACTCACTAACAAAGAGATGGCCAGTATGTACCGAATTATAAGTGACTGGTTATTTTTCTAAGTCTATTTTCTGGTTGGTTACCAGAATCGCAATCCTACAAAAAAATATTGACACTGTCATGTTACACTGTTTAAAATTTCTTCTGGGAGTTTGGTACATACAGCATCATTCTTGATATAAATGTGACTGGCCAAAAATAACCGAAATAAGAGACATAAAGAACTCTTTCAGAACTGTCAAACTAGAGCCGATTTGATTAAGGCCAAAAAGCATTTTGACGATAGGCGATTTTGAAATGTCCAAGGCTATATCCATCCAGCAAAATTACTATTTTGAACATCGTTCATTGAAATACTGGAGAAATGGATCTACCACCGACTTCTATGTTGATTTTGCGTTGTCTGCAGAAAAAGGTGATATTTTCTGCAGTTTTTAGTTACACATTAGGTTAGGTTGTATTTAGTGAAATATTCTCAGGGTAAATAAGTACAAATTACACTAGGCAACATGGTTTTTCTACAAAAAACGCTTTTGATCTAATTTGATGGTGCTGAGTCCGAAAATGACTTTAGATTTTCATGGTTAGCTACCGTTTTTGCTGTACTAAAACTGTTCATTTTTGTAAAAAAAAAACATCAATTTATGATCTTGGATGATCGCAACATTTAGTTCTGATCGAAATATTTAGTTCATAAAGGTCATAGAAACTCATTAATTTTCAGGTAGGCCGAGCAATTCATATCAACTACTTAAAATAAATTATTTGTATAAGAAAAAGTGTTTTTCATTCAAAAAATCTTAAATAGAAGCTCTAATTTTTCTAATTTACCACCAAAACTCAAATTAACTGATAACCTTTATCAATAATACACTTTATCAGTAACACGCTATTATGAATATTAAGGTTCCTATTTACATCGTCATCTAGATAAATTTCTGGATAATTGCGGTGATGTGAGTGATTGGCAAGGAGAACAATTCTATTAGAACATAAAAAATGGAAGAGCGCTACCAGGAACAGTGTGACGAACGAATGATAGCTGCTCTACTGCTGGGGTATCAAAAATAACTGACATTACACTGAATATGACAGACAATCATTAAAGAGAAAATTTGTCCAGTTGTTATGTCCACAAAGTTTTTATTTCTGCAGTTAGTTTACGAAATAATTTGATGAAAATACTTGTTGGTCTTTAATCGTGTTATTGTTTATTATTTAGGGTTTGGTTGTCATTAAAAATAGTATTTCTCAATAAGCAGACCAATATTTGTTGGTTTAAATACGAATTGGGAGGTTTCTACGATTTTACTTTGATAAATATTGACATCGTTCAATATCATATAAACAGAAAAAAATAAAAAAAATGCTATTTTTTCTAAACATGAGACATTTATGAACAGCAAAAACGGTAGCTAATCAAGAAAAACTAAGTTCTTTTTCAGATTCAGCGCCCTCAAGTTAGCTAAAAAATGTTTAGTGTCTCGACACCATTACAAGTTTTTGTTGACATGTGTTACCGATGTTTGACTTGAATTTTTTGCCCTTAAATATTGGTTTTATTACGAGATGCTTTTTGGATGGATTTTGTGAAGTCCTCTGGGTGTAAATAAATTAAAACTGTTAATATTGTCTGCCAAGTAAGCCAGTGATACTAGTACTCTAGGCCTCTCCTCGCCAAACAAATCTGTAATCATGATAACACAATCAAAGAAATAAAACTAAAATAAACTAAACTGTTAAACCCGTCAGCATCTCTTTCTCGAACGTTCGTGGTATCCGTTCCAACTTTAACAGTGTTGAATCTTTCTTCCATAACAAAAAATCCTTTGATATCTTAGCGCTTTGTGAAACTAATTTTGACTCTTAAATCTTTTCCTCTGATTTCTATATCACTGGTTATTTTCCCTCTTACGAAAACTCGAATGTCCATATGCAGAGACTTGGCGTTTATGTCAGCCAACATCTTCCTCTAGCTAAGATGATTTATCTTGAATTTCCAAACTTTTCCTACATGTGTTTCCGTCTCCTGCTACTAAGCTCGATTAGCTTTCTTTTTTGCACTAACGATCCTCTTCCTTTCCTGACTGTTCTGTATTTGATAACATCTCGAACAATATAGAAGAAGCCATTTACTTTTATTCATACACTAAGATACTTGTCTTCAGTGAATTTAATACACACCACGCTGGCTTGAAGACTCTATTACAAATCTTGCTGTTGTCTTTACCACGAGCTTTTCAATTACTTACTCTCTTACGCAAGTGGTGAGTTTCCTCAATAACCCTAACAAATTCGGCTCACTATCACTTTTATTCCTGACTCTTGTCAAGCAATGCAACTATGACCTCCTGACAACTCTTATCATTTCGTGGTTTACGTTAACAATTTCTTCAATTATCCCTTCTTCCAGGAGCCTCCTACGAGCAGAATATAATGCTGCTATCATAGAGCAGAGTGAAACGCGTTCCATGTCTTCCTGCGTGACGTTACTTGGCAAAAACTTTTTTAGTCTCCCTGTTGCATCTGAGGTTCCTCTTGGGCGGAAGCCGGCATTGATGCTTTTATTCAATCAAGGACATTCCGACACAAACCTCATTCTTCTTGGTCTTCTCAGGCTTGTCCGGTCGTCATTGCCCAAAGAAAATAATTCCTCCGGCAATACCGGAATGATGTGTCTGACCATAATAGGCGTCTTTTTGTCTCTGCTCGTAATAAATGCAAGCGAGTCCTAAATGATATTAAACTGTTGTGTTTTAATAGAATAGAGCAGCGCATTGGCATTCCGCAAGTTTGGCTCCAAGAACCTCTGGCGGCTCCGCAAAAGTGTTCTGAACAACAGAAAATCTTTGATTTCTCCACTACTCAATAATTTTGAGGTTTTCATATCCACAGTGGACAAGACTGAGTTCTTTGCTCACAAATTCTGTTACGATTCTACTCTTGTCTCCTCGAACTGAAGCCCAGCTAAGTGATATATACATAACCCTCTCTCTGGTGTCTAAGATTATTTTTAAGCTTGATTCCCATAAAGCATGTGGATGTGATGGTTCTCCAGTCATCATTCAAGAGAAATGCGCCCCTGAAATCTCTTCAGTCCTCTACAAACTATATAATTATTGCCTTGCTTCCTCTTGCTTCCATACATGTATGAAGTCCTCTTCTGTAGTTCCTCCCTTTAAAAACTATGGAGAGCACTCTGACCCTCCTAACTATCGACCTACGAGCCTCTTACTACATTCGAGGGTATTATCAAAGCTGAAATGATCCAGCAACTAACAATCAACCAATTATTTTCCGACAAACAGTACGTCTTTCGCTTCGCCAGGTCAACTGCTAATGTGACAACAACTATCACCGAGTACACATATCAGGACTTTGATAAGAACGGTGATGCCCGGACTCTTGCGCTGGATAACCTTAATGGATTTGATTTACGGGCCTTCTACGCAAGCCACAGGGCTATGGACGATTGTTCAATTTAATCCAATCACTTCTGTCCTATTGATGGTCGTTCTTAAGGGGCAACCTTGCAAACCGTTTCATGTGAACTCGGGTGTCCCTCAAGTCTCTTTCCTAGGTCCTACACACTTTCCAAAGTAGTCAGGTCTTAAGTTAGCATCTACGCAGATGATACCACCTACTCTCATCATAATAAGAAATTTGCATTGAATGACAATATATATCTAGCCTCTGCTCTTGGAAACGACCTCCAATCTGTGATGAATATAGGTAAGAAATGGATTGTAAATATTAATGCTTCCAGAACGAAGCTACTCTCATTTAACCCCCGTACGGAAGCTTTCCTACTTTCCGTTAATATGGAGTACATTAATCTTCCTTGAAAGCAATATACTACGCTTCTTTGGCCTCACTCTCTCGGCCAATCTCCTGTGCATTGTATATATTAGCTTTATCTAAGGTCAAAACGGTTGAATCACTATGCCGAGCCAGAATACTTTGCTCCTCATAATCCATCTTGTACATTTATAAATCTACCATTCGTCCGTTCATTAAATAATATTGTTATATCTGCTCGGATGCTCCTGGTGTTCATCTCGGGGCTCTCGACAAAATCCAAAGAAAGATCTGCCATATTAATGGTCCTTATTTGTCTGCTCGCCTTCAGCCATTTTTTCAACCACGGAATGTGTCTTCCCTCTATTTTTCTGCAAGTATTTATACGGCTTCTGCTCTGATTAACTTTATTTTCTGGTTCTCCGCCCTTATCAATGAACTCGTGCGACTAGATTGGCAACAAGGATCCATCATTTTAGAGTCAGAACAGACAAATATAATCGCCAGTTCTACTTCAGCAGTCTCTTTCTTCGCACTCCCCGCATGTTGAATTCCGTTCCCTATGTTTGCTTTCTGATAGCTACAATCTTCAAAAGTTTAAATGCAGCATCGGTTGATATCTTATATCTTCATGATTCCCATGTTTCTCTTATTTCTACAACATCACCTATACTGTTCTCTTTTCTCTCATTCATCTCCTCTAATTGTAACAAGTTGCGCACCAGTGGCAATATTGCTCTGCTTGGGGTGACACAATTATATAAAAAACAAGGAAACTCCTTGAAGACAATTGAGTGGTGTCCTGTAAATCATTTGACCGCTATTCAGTGTGCATTTTTTTAACTGATAAACGTATGTAATATATTAAAACAGCGGATTTAATTGACTGTTACATGCAACCGTAGGTAAAGTCAACAAAGGAACAAGTATATGCTTGACAAATTTATCCGACCGTAGTTGATGTCAACAAAGTCCAACCAAGAACTAAGCGACAACCGGCTTGAAAGTCAATGGACCACCGGGCGTGACTGACAGATACACCCGGTCGTAGATAAAGTCAAGAAAGCGATAACCCGAAAAAGCAAAATTGCGTGGGTGAAGAAGCGTGGTCATGTGGTTCACGTGGAAAGTTTAAGACTATATGAAGTCTTGAATTTTTGGCTGAAGATAAAGGGACTGGCTAATAATTCCCGGCAGCTCATTCGTATGTGCGAACTCTCTCAGGCTACTTCTCTGCTCCACACAACCGTCACCATCGAAGAATTAAAAAAATATAATGCAATATTTGTATACATAGGTACTCTTCGTTGTTTGTCCAGAGTCATTGGAAGTATATAAAATACACGATTTGGTGCAGAGTGTATTGCTCTATCTTTTTAAAGCATGCATTAATAACAAACCCGGTTAGCTTCTACGAAAACACTAGACGATCGTGGTATGACAGAAGATATCAAAGAAAATTTAGTTGACTTGTGATTTTAACTTGTGTTTCCTCAGCTCTGGTATTCTAATTTCAGTTGAATTTGTTGCATTTTACGCAAATATTCTTGGTATAAGTGTTAATTCGTCATTTCTCTTTCCAGCCATAGGTTAAATAGCACGAGCGATTAGGTTTTATAGCTTTGGTTGGCAAGTCTACCACACAAAGTAATGGCAAACACATGCGGCAAAATTTCTGCTCAGTAAGTTATGTATCTTTCTAGACATGATTAATTACACGTGTATCAGGTATGGCACTTAACTGATTGATAGTCCTGTTTACAATTTTCTACTACACCTCTCATTATTGCCTGAGCTCTCATTTTAAAAACTACATGATACTTGTGACATAGGAATTGATTTGTCAGCCAGTTCATGAATCTTATGAAACAACCGATATGATTTAAGATAGAATAATCCAAGTTTGAATGCTTTCGGAGATATTGTTCAAGAAAGATAATGTCTCTGGACTGTATCAAGAACTAACTCACACGAAAAACACTGAACATTTTTTCTTTTATGGATTAACATGAATCATTTTCAAGCGTTTTATATTTTCCTTCTACTTCATACTGCAATCGATTGCAAGATAAATCTCCTATATTTACCTCTATTAGGACTTTCTTATGATGCATTCGTAGTAACGCAATCATTTCTAATGAATACCTCGAGATTATTAAGTATAATAATTATTCCGATTCACTATCAACCATTCGAGTTGCACTTGGGCATTTCCCCGTGTTGTAATAGTTTTCTTGTCTTCCCTAGATAAATTACGACTGAGAAGTGAGTTCGAGCCTTAGTAGGTGAACTACACACTTTCGGCTGTGTGCGACATTAAGGCTCCTCTCACAAAGTTATTTGACTCCTTGACGTGGTGTAAGGGTTAGCAAAATTTTCTAGCTAAAACAATGTACTCCATATTATTTAGACCATATTACGTTGAAACAATGTTTCTCATATGATTACCAACGTTGAGCTTAGTCAGTAACTAGAAGGGTGACCGCTTAGAAATACCAGGTGCTATAAGCTTGAATGTGCAGGTGGTGCAATGCATAACGGTTTGGAATTGGAAATTGAAACGCCGAGTTCCACTTCGTGCCGGGTTAGTTATATTCACTTACGCACAAATAATCTATCGAAAGTTACAATACACCCCCACTCCGCTGCAAGTTACGGTTGCTAAATAGGACTTATTTCAGTAAATCCTCATTCTCTTCAAAGGATTCTTGTGCAAATTAATTGAAACAACTATTTAAATTTCTTTTCTTTAATCATACGGTCGGTTTTAGACCCACCGAATTGATATGATGTAATCAAGTTATATTTTTTCTCAGATTAGGTCATTTGCAATATGAATCTATTTTCTGAGTGTATGATGAAATTTGTTTGAACTTGAAATTTTTGCATCATTCGTTATTGCAATATATCACGCTTAGACACTATTGTCTTGAATGTTGATTAGATGTCTTAAAATCATTGTCTGTGATGAACGTTACTCCAAGGAAGCGTATAAAAATTGTAAAGCTGCACAAACACACTGCAAACCTTAGAGGCATCTCATGAATATTGTTGGTGTAAGCCTTTCAACTGTCAGTTGCGTCATCAAGGCGAAGAAACAAACTGGATCTATCAGTCCAAAACATAAAAGAAAATGCAGTCAAAAGATAAGAACTAGCACCAAGATTCGACGTGTACAGGATCAGCGAAAGTGTGAAAGATACTAAGAGGACATAACTCAATTTGTTTCAATTAATATGCATAAGAGTTTATATTGGTATATGCATTATATATACCTTGTAGGTCATCATATAGCTTTCAGTTTTTACTTTGTTCTTAGACCTATTTGTATTTCAATAAATTAAAATGTGTGACATATCAGATTTCCAAAGAGGAGAAATTGTTGGAGTGCAGATGACTAGAGCTTCAGTCACTAATAGGTTTTTAGAGAGGTAAATCCTCTAAGACCTTGTTGTTCTACACAAATAAAGGTAAAACCAGCTTTTGAAAGGCAGCAAAAATCATAAAAAAGTACACTGAAGAATTAAACGCATTGTGTCTAAAAAATATATCTCAAACTGCAGCAGCAAAATTGAAAGCCAAACTACACCAATATCTTGCAAACCACAAGTGTCTGTTGGGAGCTCCTTAAAGACTAATACTAATGAATTGCTGAACCTCTCTCTTTAATCGACACTGAAAAGATGGAGAAGAGTGTCAACTATCAGAAGGGTTCAAGGGAACAACCTTCTCTAATCAATCATCTGTCACCATTTTCTTACTTCGGAGCCTTTCTATATTTTCGGTTTATCTGTTTGATTTTGGTAACAATATTATGTAATTCTCCTGACCCTTTGTCTTACATGGCAAAGTTAACGCCAAAGATTTTATATATTCTGGCTGATCATGACGTTTAGTATTAAAACTTTGTTTCAGGATGGTAGCAAAATCTTCCAGGACAATGATTCGCCAAGTCTTACGGTTAATATAATTAGGAATTTATACGAGAAAAACAGAATTGAAGTAAACCACCTGAATTAGGGCCGCAATCAACGGTTCTCAGTCTAATTTATGATTTATTTTGCAGATGCAAAGGAGAAGCTGACTCCTACTCTATCTTCACTAAAAGAGCTCAAGCAGGTTACGTGTAACAGGACTCAACATTCTGCTAACAAACAGACAGAATTTTTACGAATCAATTACTCGAGTTATTAGAGCTATATTGATGCCAAAGTTGGATTAACTTCGTACTAAATAATATAACATCAATTTTACAAAGTTCGTCATTATTTTTAGCTTCTATAGATAGATGGGATCAATCTCAGATAGATAGATAGATAGATAGATAGATAGATAGATAGATTGATTGATTGATTGATTGATTGATTGATTGATTGGTGCTGTAATATAATAAGAACAACAAGGTGAATCTTCTGAGGGATTATTAGATTAAGTCAGCTACAGCTTTAGAGCTTAAAACGTTTTATTTATTGTAATGGATAGTTAAAAGCGAGAGGGGAGATGTGATGTACATATTTATTATCACAGATGGCATGAAAGAATGGCTATAAGATTATAAATGTTTTAGAAGCATAATAATGTGCATATTATCTAAGCAATAAAAATACTTGCAGCACTTGTCTTATGAAAGTGTCCCTGCTTGATATGCAATATATTTGACTTTACTAATTTAGTAATCATGGAAAGCATAAACGCTTCGTATTTCAAAAAAGGTTTCCAATAAAAACAAAGGGCGTCGTGCTAGAACGAATTAAAATATCAGTTATAGAAGTCGAAGAAAAAGACAAAGTAAAAATCTTGAATATTTCGATTATGAAAAATCTTTGTATCAAAATGCCTTTTGGTAAGAGAACGTTTTTCTTGTTATGGTGGTTCTTTTATATAATAGTTTCTTTTATCGTTCTAAGTATAGCTTACCAAAATAATTAATAAGCACAAATGTAACATTTGAAATATTTATATTAAAATATAAGAATGATGTGGTGTCTGAGAGTTCATTCACTCTCATTTTCTGTCTCCAATGCCACTTCATAACATGCACGATAATAGCTTTTCACAACTTCCCATACAATGTAACTCTTTGTAATGTTTGTTGTTTTAACCAACCTTCCCAGAATACATTAGAGAAGTGGCCAATTGCTTTTTTGACCGTTTTTGTGTCCTAGAAATTCCATCTGTTTATTTCGGATGCTATATTCGAGTGTTCTTTTTGCTCCCGTTTTCTTTACAATTTCTTCATTGCCTACTCACTACATACATAGTATTCTCAGCTTCTTTTTGTAAAACCTCATTTCTGTTTCTTAAACATTCAATTATTTAACTGCCTGTAAAACGTCAGGAGCAAACGAATATGGATGACATTAGACAAAACCTATCACCCGAATTCTGATGAATAAGACATGCAGCAGTATGATACCGGTAATATGTTAAAAACAGTGTGAATTCTTGAAAAACACAATATTTATGTTCGAAATCATGTAAGAAATAGCAATACAAGTGCAGAAATCAGTGTACCTAAGTTTTATATAATATGAAAAAGGGTTTGATAATATGCACAACAATGAACTGTTGGAATTGCTTAGTAATCTTAACATATTTGTAAAAGAGAACCTAATAATCCAGAACCTACACCAGCAGTAAACGGTGTTGATACGGACAGAAAATAACCTCTGGAAAAATGCAAAAAAAAACAAAAAAAAACGAAACCGAAATTAGAAGGCTCATTGAGATATCCAATAATGCCATTCAAAAGATAAGCAAAGTAATGAGAAACCAAGAAAACGAAGAATAGTTAAAAACAAGGAAAAGAGTACTGTACTGTTACGTAATACCAATCCCCACAAGTAACAGAAATGTGGTTCTACACATATTGAGATTCCCAGGAATCAAACCTGTGAGCAACAAGGAAGATTTACAGGAAATTGAAACAAAAAGGATACATATATTTAGCATTAGGCATAGACAGTTGACATTTCTAGGTAAATTAACACGGAAATTTCTCGGTTACTTACCCACAGGACAGACTGGATTCAAGATGGAATAAAAATCAACACATAATTTATTCAGAATGCGAGAATAAATGGATTATGAAGCAATGTTCAAAAGAGATAAAAAAAGATAAATAGCTCTACAAAGAATAGGAAATGGTAGAGTCAACATTGCCTGTGACTTTAAGGGATATGGTTCACAGAAGTTATTCGTGTATTTACTTTTTAGTATTTGCAAGATATTCTATTCGCCAGATGATCCGACGATATAGTGGTGCAGCTCTAAAACTCCTGATGATCAGAACTTACCAGCTGGTCTGATGTAGCACTAACTTTACAGTAGGAAAACAACTGGCTGGTTATATTCAGTGCCTCGAAAGTTACGTTCCGTCTTGGCAACCCCGATAAGATCCATTGCTAAAGATTCAGGAAAAACGGTTGCCCTACTGTGCACTACCTGATTCTTCATGCTATCCTTTACATTTACAAGATTCGGATTAGGCCACGAATTGAGTACTACTTTAAGATTTGGATGGGATCTAATCAGTTCGTACTTTTTCCGTTTCGATAGAGTTCAAAAGACTCTCCGAATTCTTACGGGTGTCAAATTATTTTCACCTTTCAACGGCTTTCTCAGTGGGAAGATTGTTACTAATCTATCACTCATCTATGGAAAGTTTTGGGATAAACTAGATTCCTAAGTTCCGTCAATTTAAACCATCCCGGCCAGCACACGCTATTCCACTTTTATTGCAGAAATCCACCCTCGTTCCCATTGTATTCCATCAGTGAATCGAATAGAGCCTTCCCACAAACCACTGCTCTGTGAAACCGACACTCAAGAAAATGTTTTTCAGTCACTAAAGTATTAACTTGTTCAAGACTATTGTTAATCGTTAACTTCCTGTCCTATTACTATAAACTGCTTTTTAACGTAAAAAATACAGGCTCTCATTCTAATTGCTTCTTGCAATTTCAGGGGAGTGTTTAACCTAGTGAAATTTAATACCAATCAAAATACCTAACAGTGTATCCGAGAATGCTTGTATGATAAAACAGACAGCAAATCCCGACTTTAGAAACTTGCTTAGGCACATTTAGGCTTGTTCAACAACAATAAAACCTGGGGTTTATAATGCAACACTGTCACGCGAAGCTTGGTTACAGTTTCTGGGAGAGAGCGCATTATCTGGCGTGATCAACAATCTGAACACGGCCAGTACATTCTTGGTCTCTATGACTTGGGGTTTTGTTCTAGATCAACGACCGACGGCACCCAAATAGTTCCCTCTACATAATAGATACGTGCTTGAGTGGTTAAAACGTTTACTTTCTAACCACAAGACCCGGGCTCGAATTTTACAGAGCAGAAAGTGACTTCTTTATGTTATCGGTCTGCACAGACGTTGTTAAGGTACGCCACCTTTAGAAGGTGCTTGAAAATCATATCGCGTGTTGACTCAAGCCTGGTAAAATAAAGTATTTTAACGAGACACCTGCAGCAGAAATATGGTATCTTTTAAAATTAAAAGATGTACTGCAAAATAAAGATGCAAAAAAAGGTAAACAAAGTTAATAGAACATCAAGCTCCTTGTGGATTCATTTCAAAGATTTTCAGTATGCCTGGCGAGACACGGAAAGCGCTGGACAGACTAAACATGTTAAAATACCCAAGTTCATTAGTTCACATTTGATAGCATTTCTATTTGCCATCTTGTAGAATTACAGATGATATGCGCGAAATTTTCTCGAAGACATTCCGTTCTGCAAAGCGTAATTGTTGTTGTGGAGAAGGCAACAAAAAACAACTCTATCCTTGCCCACAAGAAAAATCATGGCATATACAAATAAATATAAAAAAACCTAACGGTGTGAAGAAAGGTACGTTCAAGGGAATTGATTCTTCGCCCGGTAAGAACAAACATGGGAAACAGGTGTTACTGGACCTTCATCTAGTGACTGTTAGCACCAACGGCGTAAAGGAGACACAATTCTTCAAAGACGATCGATCATCCAGGAATGAAGGACATGAGCAACAGATGTAATCGGGTCGTTACTCTGCGACTGTTGCTAAACACAAAATCACTTTCGTGACATGGAATGTTAGGACACTGAACCTCTGTGGACAGTTGGGTAATGTCAAATAGGAGATGGACAGATGAAATATCAATGAAATATCAGTATTCTGTGAGTTTGTGAAACTAGATGGCGAAACAATGGAAATTTCGTCAGAGGTAACCACAGGACAATATAAGCAGGTGGCAAAAATAGCAAAATGACAGCCGGATTGATACTGAACAGAGACATGAAGAACTGCATGTTAGTGTACTGCCAGTTATCCGAAAGTCATTTCAGTTTGACCAGTTATCTCTTCAACACTGTGGTTATAGTACGGTATGCACCAACAACACAAACTACTGAGGTGGAAACAGTTCATTACTACTCTGCACTAAATTATGCAAAGGCATAGAGTAACTCGCCAGAACTTGGAATTACTATGGGAGAACTGAATGCCAAAGTAGTTAAGGAGAGGGAAGGTTTAACAATTGACAAACTCGGATTAGGAAACCACAGTGATAGAGGAGAAAAATGAGTCCAATGGAAAGCAGCAAAGGACCAGTTAAAAACCAACACCTCGTTTCAAGAACACTAGACGGCTATGGATATCAGGATGCCCAGTAGGTGACAGAAAGAACCAAGGTGATTACATAACAATAACAGAAGATTCATGAAAGTAGTTGTTCATTGTAAAACTTACCCAAGTGCCGATTGTGGAAGCGACCACCTCCCGGTTATGTGAAAACCAAGAGTGAAACTGCAGAGAATGAAAAGCACCCAGACTGCAATACAACACACATGATCTCAACCTGCAGAAAAAGTACAAGAATAGAATGAAAAACATATACGAGGTACAAGCTGGAAACAGAAGTTCAAAATGAGACGCACTAAATGAAGCATTAATGATATCGGCCAACGACATCATCCCAAAGAAAAACAGACGTAGAAGGAAAAATGAGTGGATCACAGATGAGATTTTGAATATGACGTAAAAGAGACAGAAAATAATGCCAAGATATAAAGAGCAAATGTAGACAGGCGAAAGAGGAATGGCTCAAAGACAAGAGAAACAGAAAGATTGAGGAAGGCTAATAAAGGAGACATGCATAAAAATAAGGGAACAAAAACATTCTCTCCAACGGGATGCATGAAATCCAAAAACGGAACACTCGTATTAGATAAGAAGGAAATGCTTCAGCGGTGGGAAGAATATATAAGAGATCTCTTCTCCGACAAGAGAGAGTAACCGATAATACACAATATTACCGACGGACCGAAAGTATTAAAATCCGAAGTGGAAGCTGCACTAACCAAACTAAAGAAAAACAAATCAACAAGATTAGACGGCATTTTAATAGAGGTTTTTGCAGCATTCGGCGATCACAGAAAATATATATGAAGTCTACAATAGTGGCGAAATCTCAGAAAACTTAAGGAGATCGGTTTTCATAGCACAGACTAAGAAGTAAGGTGCAAATGAATGCGAATTCCACCAAACAATCAGCTTCATGAGTCACGAAAATTAACATGCTTAACATGCAATTCTGATAAACAGAGCATGCAGCAGAATCAGACCGGAAACAGATAAAATACTGTGGTTTTGTCATGAACACTGGCAATAGAAATGCAGAAGTACCTGATTTTCATCGACTTTGCAAAGGCATTCGACAAAGTACGCCACAAAGACCTGATGAAAACACTTGGCAATTCAGAAGACACTAGATTAATGAAGAACCTTTACTGGCAGAAAACTACCTGCATACGGACAGGAAATGTTTTCAGCAGATACACTAAGAAAGAAAGTGATGTAAGACAATTATGTGTATTCTCCCCAGATCTATTCAACTCATACAGCGAGACCATTCTGAGATCTCTAGAAGTCCTGCTCAGATTCATCACTGGCGGCCACAATCTGAACACTGTAACATAAGCAAATGATACAGTGCTGATAGCAGATACAGGAAAGACGCTCCAAGAACTTGTACAGGAAGTAGTTAAAGAAAGCGGAAAGAAAGGACAACATATCAACTATAAGAAAACTGAATGCATGGTAAAAAGCAAAAATAGTGGAGCCATAACTAAAAGTTGGTGGTACCAACATAAAACAGGTACAAACATTCATATACTTGGAAAGTGTTCTAACAGAGGATAGAAAGTGCGATACGGAGATCTGAAGGCGAATTGGAATGGACAACGATGCATTCCAAAAGCTGAGCAGAGTATTATGCGAGAGGGAAATTTCACTGGAAACAAAAAGACTTGATTGTTATCTGTCCTCTAATATGGCAGAGAATACTGGACAATTTCATAAAAAATGAAGTAATTGAAGCAACCAAAATGTGGTTCTACAGAAGAATGCTGAAGATAACATGGACGGAACATGCGAGCAACAATGAGGTTTGGGGAAGGATAGACACGAAAAGGAAACTAAAATTTAACATCAGGAAAAGATAGCTAAATATTTTGAGACATGTAATGAGAAAGGAAGGCCTGAAGAACCTGACGCACAATAGACGGATAGAGAGGAAAAGAGACAAGGAAAAGCTACACAAAAATATTCTTGATGAACTTGAGAAGATGAATGGTGAATCAGGGAATTGAGTGAAATAACAGGAGAAGGGGTATTACGAGCGATAAGGGATAGGGAAATGATCGCTTAAGTCCTGAAGATACACGACCCATAGAAAAAGACGAAGAAGTATTTTTATTGATCGGACGGAAAATTAAACAGCATTTCGTATCACTTTGCTTTTACTGCGTTATTGAAATGTGTTGAGCTGAAGATCCGTCGACACACACAATTCTTCCGCTAATTAGACGATAGCACGCACCTAATTGTCATGAATGGTGCGAAGATAGTTTGGAGGAAACCTACTTCCGTCTCTCGACGGCGTTTGCTTCTCAGCGTGGATCATCTGTCCAAGTATTAATTAAATTTAGCCTTGCTTAGCATCGCATTTAACGTAGGAGCAGGTGTCTTGTTGTACATCAGTGCCACTTAAGATAATGTTTCAAAGTTGTCGACATTCTCAGCTCGATTTTAAATCTGAAAGTTTATGTGAAAATAGAAAGATTTTGTATACATTACAAATGAGTATATTTGCAGGTTTAACAAATTTTTAGTTTATTCATGACACTAAAGCCTGAATAACTGTTAATTTTGAATAATATCATTTCGCATTTGACTTTTTGATATTTAATACATTTTAATTTAGTACAGGAAAACTGTGTTGCGTTTGTCTTCTAAGTAGGGCAGATATTCCTGCTTTCAAACGAGTTATCAAAATTCTTGTATTTTAGAAAGATTTCAAGTAAGCAAGTGGAAAGTTTACAATTCTGACATCCACGAAAATAGATAGCGCAATAGTGAATAATGTGGGGAGGTTCAATTTGAAATTAGTTGTGGGTGGGTTTGGCTATTGCACGTGTCTTACATATTGTCTGTCTTTTCAACAGGAACAGAGATTTATACTTTCTTTCCTGTTTAGGCTTGTGTTTCTAGTCTCTCCTTCTAAAATCTTCTCATTTTTTCACCCCTCCTCCGGTTAGCACGTTGTGTCTTAGCTGCTTTATTGCTTTGTTTGGGGTGAAAAAAGTAAAGCAATTATAATAAAACATTATCCGAAAAAGCCTGTTTAATTTTTTATCGTATTTTTCTAGTAGATTGTATATTTGGATCGAAATTGTAAAAACCTCCAATTTTGTCTTTATTGTTAAAGTATACTCAATCGTCACTGTAAGGAAATTATTCAAACCCTGGCCGAATTGCGAACTCTTTTTTCTACTCCAGTAACTGTTACACTAACCCTGTTTCCGAAGAGATGCGTAATTTATCAGCAAATAACAAGCCATACCTGAAGTGCGAGGTACATAGAGCTTATTTTACAAGTAGTTGGAATTTAATTTGTTGCCTGTTTCATCTTCATGAAATGTTGCATCACTGGCATGTGACAACATTTTAAAGAGAAAAGATTATATATATATATATATATATATATATATATATATATATATATATGATATTGACATCCACACTCAGAGCCAACAGGCTATTCCATGCTGTCACAGTTGTAACAGGGGAATACTGTTGTATCTTTCCATTACATTACGTTTGTTAAGCTAACGAATGCTGAACTGACCTGATAGATATGCATCTTGCACATGTTGCCTTGAATATTAAGTTGATTTAAGTTGCTGTGTTTTATCTATTACAATTTCTACCGAACAAAACATATATAAATCTAGAAGAGGAAATCAAGATGCTAAATTTCTACACGATCTTAAACAAAAGAATTAAAACTTCCATTTATATTAGAAAGGGCGATGACAGTAAACTAAAGAAGTTTAATTTATGGTAAAAATAATAATAAAAAGATTTTATAAATTTCAGCCGATACTAAAAGTAACAATGAATGCTAAATATTTCCTGAATGAAAGGTTGTCACCATTATCATTATTACAGTATTATTTTACCTCACAAAATGTCGTAGCTCACAGATAAATGAACATTTTACTTATAAAATGGGAAAAACATTGTGCTTAAAATATATAAAAATCTTTGTTTATCTTATAGTTATATAAAAGATATTGTTCCTATAAAACATAAAAAATTCTGTGTTTATAAAACATTAAAAACTTCATACTTAAAATATATAAACATTTTTTTATAAAACATAACAAATACTGTACTTATAAAACTTTGTACTTAAAATATATATATAAAATATCATTCTTATAAAACCTAAAAAGTACTGTGCTTATAAAAAATTAAAAATATTGGGTTCATAAAACCTCAAGAAATTTGTGCGTATAAAGCATTAAAATCCTTGTACTTCAAATATATTTTTTTATAAAACATTAAATCATTAAACAGCAGAAACACTGTGTTTATAAAACATCAAAAATATCGTGATTAAAAATATTACAAACAGTAAATAGAAATATAAAAACATTATTCTTGTGAAACATAAAAACATTGAGCTAATAAAACATAAACACTTTGAGTTCATGAAAAATCTAAAAAGTTTGAACTTATAAACAATCCTAATTGTTTTGACAGCATTAGTCAAATAGTGTTTATATTATATAATGAAGAAATTACATAACGTTTATTCTGAAATTTATGTATAGGACGTTGTTCTATTGAGGTCTTCATTTATGAAGTTGTTCTTTTTTATAATCATATCGCCCTAAGTAAAGCATTTTGTTGCCACTGTTTTGCAGGGGGTTACATAGGTAAAAAGGTTGTCAGAAAGAGTGACAGGTGTCAGGAAGTGGATAAGAAAAGGATGAGAATACTTATGAGAGTGGAGTGGACGGAGAAAAGAGCATGAGAGAGAGAGCATGCAGGTTAGTGAGATAGCAGACGACTATTGACTTTACATTTACATTCTTAGAGATTATAGCTGTCGGGACAGCAAGTAAATGGAAGGGAATTCCATAGGAGGGAAGTGCGAGAAAAGAAGCTACTGGAGTAGAATTTGCGTTTACAATTTATTGGTTTCACAGTAAAAGGGTGGGACCTAGTGGCTAATCCTGAGGCTAGATAAAATTTATATATAGGGGTATTTAATACATATATTTATATATTTTAGTAAATTAAAAAGTACCCCCGCCCCCCAAAAAATACGGTACTAAATAAGATGATTATGATAAATATATTTGAACTTTATTGCTGATTTTGTTTGATGAATTTGTTAACGTTGGAAATGAATTAGAGCTTTTAGATTAAATCTGTCATTTCGTTTATATTTTCAAGTAAAAAACGATAATTGAAAACTCTTTTAATTAAAACGGCTTCATTCCGTATTTTCTTTATGATAAAATTTCTTTTTTTGTTAGTTTTGTTCGTTACATAGAATGGAGTTAATTACAATTGTCCCTTGGCAAGAAATTATCACCTTAATTCGAAATAAAATACAAAACGCATGATTTACTTTCTATGACTTTAATCAGTAAGTGATAGTTGGCAAGAGAGGGAAATGTATAATGAGAGATTTCCTTATATATCAAGACTTTATATACATAAAGAATGTTTACCATAACATTTAATGCAAAGTTTCTGTCTCAAACACATACACGCACACAACATAAATGTATATATGCAAAAAATGTAATATATTCAAAACTAACATATATATATGTATATGGATATCTTTTTATAAGCGTTTCACCCCGAGCAAGGCATGTCACTGCCACTACTGCCCAGGGGGCTACATAGAGTGGAGAAAGGATGGTTAAATATAGGAAATGTCAGAGGGTGGGTGACAGGCGGGTATAGATACCGAGAATGGTTAAATATAGGAAATGTCAGAGGGTGGGTGATAGGTGGGTAAGGATACCGAGAATGAGGGTTGGGTAGATGAGGGTGTTCTGAGAATAATTGGGAGTTAGTATGATAGGAGGTGTCTATTGACCCTACATTTAAACACCTGGAGATTGTAGCTGTCGGGAAAGCAGACTTGTGGAAGGGAGTTCCACAGGCGGGAAGCGCGAGAAAAGAGGCTGTTGGAGTAGAATTTACGGTTACATCTTATCTATTTAACTGTAAAAGGATGGGACCTAGTTGCTAATCTAGTATCTCGTGTAAATTCGTGCTTAGGCGGCACCAGTGATCTAAGCTCATCGGAGCAGAAGCCATGAAAGTACTTGTAGAAGAGGCACAGGGAAGCCACATCACACCGGTGAGAGAGTGGTTGCAGCCGGTCTGCCAAGTCAGTATCAACCACGTTACAGATCCTCCTTTGTAATTTGTCAAGAGGCCCAAGGAGAGCAGCAGAGGCACCCGACCAGATATGGCAGCAATATTCAATACACGGGCGGATGGTAGATTTGTATATGTGCAGGATAGATTCAGATGGGAAAAACTTCAGGGCCCTGCACAGAGAACCGACTTTCATAGCGGCAGATTTGGCAATGGATTCGATATAGTCATTCCATTTGAGGTCCGCCGAAAGTGTAAGGCCAAGGAGGCGTAGTGTTTTACTCCCTGGGAGGCAAGCTTGTCCCATGCAAATGGGAGGTAGATGCGCTTGTCTACGGTGGTTAGTTGATAACAGCTTCATTTTAGAAGCATTGAAATTTACTAGCCATTTCCTACCCCAGGCCACTAAGGATTGGAGGCCCTTTTCAAGCTCGGCAGCGAGGTTCGCTTTGTCGCCCACACCTGAATTCTGATCGAGGTGAGAGTAGACTTTTGTGTCATCGGCGTACATGCCTACCTGGGATCTAATGGCGTGGGAGAGATCATTAATGTACATCAGAAAGAGCGTGGGACCTACGATAGAACCTTGAGGGAGGCCCGCGTTCGTATGGTAGTTTTGGGAGGCATGCCCATTTAATACTACATTCAATGTGCGGTTAGAGAGGAATGACTGGATGAGGTCAAACAGATGTCCAGTTATCCCGAAGTTTGCACAAGAGGTCAGCGTGGCAGACCCTGTCGAACGCTTTGGAGATATCCAAGGTAACGGTTCAGGCTTCGCCATTCTTGTCAAGTGCCCGGTATATGTACTCGGTAATGGTCGTTAGCATATCAGCAGTAGACCTGGTGAAGCGAAACCCGTACTGTTTGTCAGAGAGAAGGCTGTGTGCCGTGAGATGCTGAATCACCTCGGCGTTGATAATGGCTTCGAAAACTTTGCCAAAGATCGGAAGGAGACTAATAGGACGGTAATTAGCGGGGTCTGAGGGTTCGCCAGAATTATTAAATATAGAAACTACACAGAAGGACTTCCAACAGGCAGGAAAACAGGAAGAAGATAGGCAGAGGTTATAGAGTTTAGAGAGGACAGAGGAGAGTTCTGGGGGCACATTTCTTCAGTACTATGATTGGGATTCCGTCACCGCCGCTCGCTTTGTGTGGGTCAAGTTGTGCAATTATCTTGGCGACCAGCGAGGGTGTAATGTGGACGTTATTTAGTTGAGCCTTAGTTGTGGGTGGTAAGTCGGGTGTAGGTATTCCTAACGAGTCCAGAGTCGAATTGGTGGAGAATCTACGGGCAAAGCATTCAGCTTTGTCCGTTGGGGAGGTGAAAACTTCAAATTTATTGATTGGTGGTGGGTATTGAAGTCTTGCTCTTGTTGAGCACGCTTTGGCAGATTCGCCAGTAATCTTTGGAGCCAAACTTAGAGGATGCTATGCGATGCCTCATTCTGGTAGCAAACGCCCTCTACACTTTTTTTACACTTATTCCGTGCTGAGGCGAAAAGGCGCCTGTTTTGGTTCGACGAGCAGCTTCGATAGAGCCGGAAGAAATGGTTCCGGTGGGCAATGGCGGCTGATCAAGCGGGTGAGGACCAGGGAGACGAACTTGATTTTAGCAGGAATTTCCTAGCCACGATAAAAGCATCGATGCCAGCCTTAACACAAGAGGAGACCTCGGAGGCACAGTCTTCGATAGGAAGATCAAAGACGTTGTTCCAGGGGACGTCGCAGAGGAAGTCTCGGAAAGAGTCCCAGTCTGCTCTGTGGTAGTAGTATGATATTCTGTTGGTCTGGTTTTCTTGGGTAGAGTTTGCGCGGATTGAGATGTTGACGGAAACTACGGCGTGGTCAGAGTTTCCGAGGGGGCAGAGCTGCCTGGTAGTGCAGCAGTCTGCAATGGAAGTAAAGCAAAGGTCGAGTAAAGTGTCCCTTCCGTTAGGGTTATTAGAGATGTTTTTACGGATGTGTACATGCACGTATATATATATATATATAAGTGTGTGTAGATATATATTTTCCGAATAGATGAGTATGAATGCATATATATCGAGATGCATGATTTTAAATTTTTCTATGACTATAATAGCGAGCATATTAATATATAAATAGATACAAATAAATGTTTGTATGTAAAATTGCGTATATCTATCTATCTATCTATCTATATGCATGTATATATTTTTATAGTCATTCCCAGACAGATCTGTTTCCCTGTATTACAGCTCATCAGTACGGTTAGACATCCAATGCTTTTACCCAGGATTGAAACCCGACCAAATTGGCGTCAGTCAGCGATTCTACCTCTGAGCTCGGTAGAAGGAGGCAGACTTTTAGTGTGTGATGTATCATACGCTAATAGCTAGAGCGCTCTGTTTCATTACTGAATGAGCGATGCATGTAGAATATATGGATATGTTATAATATATGAGTACATTTCTATTAATTTTATATTTACATATTGGATGTGTATATTTGTACTTGAATTGCAATGATATATTTGTACATGGGGACATATATATGGATATTTTTATATGAATGTGTGTATATATGTGTATAAATTATTATTTTACTTTAATAAGACCCGTAAATAAAAGGGCTGTTTATTATGTATTATGTTTATCTAATTAAATAATGCAACGTACGGTTTTCAATTAGAAGTATTGTCCCTAAAACCTACCTTTTTATGGTAGTACAAATGAATTTATGTGTATATATATATATATATATATATATATATATATATATATATATATATATAATAAATTCAGAAGATTTGGTAAATGATCCCAATGAACCCTAGTAGTTATAGGTTAAAAATTAAAAGCGATTAAACATAGAACTCGATGTAAGATTAATTTAAAGAGAAGATGTTTATTTATTTCATAAGAAAATTTAATAATAAACGTTTGAGGAATAGCCATTTCTACAAATTTTCAGAACCCACTTTATCAAATCCAACCAGTCGTATAATGAATAAATTATAGTTTGTCCGAACATAAAGATTAGTTTAGGAAAGGAAATGGGCAAAAATAGGGGAGAGAGTTAATAGTAGTTCTAGCTTAGTGATAGAAATGAATAGAAGGCAGCTTGCCCGAAGGGTTAAATGTAGCTTGTAAGAATCAAATAAAGGGTTATCACGTGTATAAAATTAAACCCTAATCAGTATAAAAAATGAGGATAAAAATTAGAATAACGATTAAATTGTAAAAAAGTGATTAAATTTAATACCTTATTAAGGGAATTTAATCTACTTCTATGAAGACACTTTCTAAGCAAATCGTTCCCTCGATTTAAATGTAAACGTTTTTTATGATATTTTAATATCCAATTTTTTTTACTAAGTACAGATTACATTTATTATTTAGATTATATATATATATATATATATATATATATATACACACACATATATATATATAGTGTTAAATTGGAATGATAATTAGTGTCAAGACTGATGTTTGTGATTAACGGATTTCTTTTTCAAAACGTGGTGGATTTTTTGACTTACAAGATATAAATATCATCTGGATAGGTTCTCAGATTACAGGTTGTATATTTATTCTTAACGTGTCTGTGCTGAAATAGTTTCCAGTTTAAAAAATAAAAAAAAACAGCGATAAACTTAAAAACAGCGAAAACAGCGGAAACAGCGATTTTCAGTGTCGCGAAAACCTTAAATTAATTATATTAAATAATATTTGTTTTGTACTGAGCACTGTAAAGTTGAAAATAAATGTTATGAAACAAAAAATTTTCTAATTGTTCTTTCTTCACACACACACACACACACACACACACACACACACACACACACACATGTGTGTGTGTGTGAAAAGTGTATGTATATAATTATAAATATCAATATATATATATATATATATATATATATATATAAATATGCAATATGTTATATATATTTTATTATTTACATATTATATATGCGTGGTACTTATTTAAAAGCGCTCAATATCAGTGATAGAGCAGACATATTTATATGGGTGTACAAATGTATATATATGTATGTATGTCTGCGTCTGTCGTGACGACAGATTTTTTCCCTCACTTCCACAAAAATATACGAATATAACCAATTTAAAAAAAAAATAATCGCTTTGTCTGACGATTGCAAAAGCGTGAAACCCAGGGTTACAAGCTCACATCTATCTATCTATCTATCTATCTATCTATCTATCTATCTATCTATCTATCTATGCTCTCATTACGATTGAGTTCTCTAGAGAAGAAAATTTTAAAAACTGTTTCCACTCCTGCCATATATGCATTACTCTCTATGACTGAATTGTGTTCTTTCGGCGACTGGCGTGTGTATACACTGATTTTATATAACACGTTAAAATTTCCCTTCTCTGATTCCATGCGTCTATGGCTTAGGAGGTAGCGACTCCGATTGACACCAAATCGGTCGAGTTTCGATCCCGGCCAGAAGCAAGTGGATGTGTCTTGCCACAATGATGAACTATGATACACCAAAACAGGCTTGCATGTGGGTGACTTATATATATATATATATATATATATATATAAATAAATATATTAGTTATCCAAAGCCTGTTTCGCTGCATAATAAAATACCGAATATATAAAAACCTCGAAGTATTGGGGAAAATGTAAACAAAAGCGACACTTTTACTTACCATTCAGTCAGTTAAGTTCCATACGTGATACACGCTTGGGCTATCATGTCTCGAAAGAGCCATGACTGCCTGGGCAGAAGATTATCCCGCAGTAGGTTGCCATTGTTTTCTGCGGTAGACTGGTTGCCGACCAAGGCTATAGAACCCAATCTGTCCTGCTATTTAACCCATAAGTGGAAGGAAGAGACGGATTAATGCCTTTCCCAAGGGTATTTGTGCGTAAGTGAATACAATGGATATAACTGGAATTCGAACTCGGCTCTCCGGTTTCTCGTTCCGAGCCGATATCCACTGTACCACAACGTACATCCTTACCATTAGCGACAGTTAAAAGTTCTAAGGCACATAGCGACTATGGCATGTTTAGAAAATGTAACACCCATAAGACATATTGAAGATAGTCGGGACAACGAAAAAGGGCACAACTTAGCAAACTAGCTTATGTAAATGGTTGTCAGAAAAGGGATTTGAAGAAATATAAGCATAACAAACTTCACTAAAAGCTACAAAGGACAGGATAATGTAGAGGCCCATGAATAGTGTCTAGAATAAACATGGTACATAGAAGAAGAAAAAGAAGAAATAATGAACAAGCCTACAAGTATCGTTTTCATCAAAGACAAAAAATATTTAAAAAAAAGAGAAAAGACAAATTGTTTGGTCAATGAAAGTATAAAAGCGCTATAAGAAAAGAAAAAAAACGGCTGCCGACGCGAATATACACGTACGTGCTGGCCTTTTTATCATAGTGGTCAATAGCAATTGTCATCAAACTTAGACACAGTAATAACAATAGAAAACAACATTAAAACAATTGCCGTTGAATGAAAATGATTTGTTATTTTGTTCTATATATATCAATTAATTTTCTGCCACGCTAAACAAGCAAAAATTCGGAATACATGCTTGTATTTAAATAAAAATTAAAACAAAATACTAAAACATTCAAAGCAAGAAATCTAACATCACCAAGAACAAAACACCATTGAAAATGGCTAAGGAAGGTATTGAAAGCGTTTCGGGCAATGAAATTTATGGAACATTTGGCTCTACCTGACTTTCACCAAATGCAAAAATATAGGAACAATGGAAAAGCAAATAAAACTAATTAATAAAATTAATTGCAATTTCTTGTCACCGATATTTAAGAAAAATTTTTTTAAAAGAAAGGTTGCTGCGAAAATAAATATTACTTTTATATATACCAAGAAAATTTTGAGAAATAATAACGGCCCTTGATACTGAGGAGCAAAAATAAATCAAAATGACACTCGGCTTTGACAAACTACAGGCTAACATCGACATACAAGTGGACAGAGCAACAATCTATATAAAACAATACTTGAAACTAGACAATACACTACTAACAAAAATAAAAGACACATGCCCAAAAGAAACACAAAAATTTTTTTCAGAATTATGGCAATCTAAATGCAAGGAGGAAAAAGAGAAGTCCCGGAAAATTCTAGAAAAAAAATAACATGGATGAAAACGCTATCAAATGAAAAGGAATCGGACTATAAGAAAAAAAAGAAACACAAAACAAGTCCTTAGTAAAAAACGAAACCCTGGACAAAACACATACACAGGAAAACAATATGAACAACAAAATAGATGTAAACATTTCAGGGTATACTATCACACACAAACACATCCACACATCAGGTACACTCACTAATTCTTACCGAACTACTCACTAACGGATCCACGCAACAAACAACTATTTCATAATAATATATTTTAATATTTACGCACCTTCAAAACGACCCCTCAACACACTCACCTAGACGTACCAGGCCACCAACCAACGAGCCCACATAACGGGCCACTATTTCATAACACAAACGAACACAAATACAAACATTCCCCAGAACACAAAATCGATGACACTACTATTACAAATCCCATCATCAAAACATACTCACCCACCCAAGATCACCCACATATGAGAATACCACATTTATCTGTCCAAACATTACCCTCTAGACATTCCAAAAGATATAGAGGTACCTCACCAAGTAGAAATCATTTTAGAAAATCCGATCCGAAGGAAAAATAATTTAAAAAATACAAAACTACTCTTATTAATCTTTCCTCATATTCTGTAAAGGCAGAGAAAATAAATCCTCTAAAGTAAGGTCTAAAATTCTGTCCCACCCCAAAAAGTAACATTACAGACACCAAAATAACTTAGAGAATTCGAACATAAATTTAAACTTCTAGAAACAGTACACAACAAAAACAATACTGCCGATAGCTCAATATAAAAAAAAACAAATGTAAATATTTCCCAAATAAGAATAATAATTCATATGAAATTAACATATACTTTGAAAAAGTCTGGGACACAGAGTTTCAAAACAATCACAACCCAAATCACAATCTCACATTCATTTGTGAGAGCAATGGCATGATAATAAAGAAATGAAACAAGGAAAATGTTATAGTCATTATGGAAACAAAAACTATTATAGGAAAACGATTATAGAGAATGAATATATTATACAAAAAGTAAATAATATTAATAATAATAATAACAATAAATCTACGCTTTACATTCACGGTTTCTCGCATTTATTCTTATACTAGCAGTATAGCCCGGCGTTGCTCGGGTGTAATGAAAGATTTAAAACTAATCCATAGTCCTGGAGCTCAGACTCTTTGGATGTTGGCACGAAAGACTAGTTGTTTCCAGTTAAAGCGAAACCGTAGACTGAAAGAAAAATAAATGGTTGTAAGTCAAATTTTCATTTCCTGGGATCGATATCAAATAAGTTTTTTGTCGTAAACTGAATTATGAAAGCTAAATAAGTCCTCTGAGTAAATGATATCATGAGACTAAGAAGTACAATTATACCTACTTAGTGACGAACCGAAGCAAACACTAAAATAAAAGGGCTGAAAAAATACAGATATACAAGCAAATAAACAGACGCACACACAAACATCTTGCCTTTTATATATATATATATATATATATATATATATATATATATTATCGATTTTCTGCACTATTGTAAGAAATGCAACCTTGAAACCTCTGAATATCGTTTCTTATGTCTTTGCGTCAAATTTGATTAAAATCGGACCACTCCTTCTATAACCCGATTTTTTCGATTTTCGATTTTCGATATTTATCGGGGGTAACTCGACACAAAATCTAGCTAAGAAGACTCAAAGACACTTATAGTACAACTGTGTAAATTTTCAAGAAAATCGGTTCAGCCATTTCGGAGTCTATAGGTAACGGATACACACACAGACAAGGTTCCATTTATAAATAAGTTTAGATTATATATATATATATATATATGAATAAGAGCACATATGTGAATTGAGTGTTAATAGAACAGTTCTGAATGTAATATCTTCATCTTCATGTGTCGTGCTTCTTCAGATCGTAGGTGATCATGGACTTCCATTTGGCTCTGTCTCTTGTCACTCTCAACATTATTCTTTTAATATCTTCCACAAAACCTGTTCTGCCATAGATTTGTTCAGACCTTAAGATGCTTTCACCTGTCTCTCTTTCTCTCTATTCGTCCTGTGAGTATTAAATTTTCTAGGCCTTGCTTACATGTCCCAAAAACATCATCTGTCTCCTCCTTATGGTTTCTACCCTCACCAACATCTCGTCAATCTCAGTCAATGGTACCCCTCAGCATCCTTCTGTAAACCACATTTCTGCTGCCTCAAACCTCTCCTTAATCCTTGAGGAGATCGTCCAACATTCGCTGCCATACAGAAGAACAGCAATCACATAGCAATCCAGAACTTTCTTTTCTGTTTTCAATGATATTTTCCCGTCTTTCGGTACGCTGGTTATTTTTGAAAACCTATTAAGTATATATTAATAAATATAAATACATCTACATCACGACATGGAGTTTAATGTACTATGCAATCATCAGGATAATGTACACTTGATGATTACGTAGTGTATGAAACTCCGAGACGTGCTTTAGAGGTCAGATAATAAATATATTTATTAATATATATATATATATATATATATATATATATATATATATATATGCACAAACGTACCTCTCTCTCTTTCTCTCTCTGTCACACACACGCACACACAGACAGAGAGACACGGAGAGAGAGAGAGGGGGGAAACCACACAAACACACACACACACACACACACACACACACACATATATATATATATATATATATATATATATATATATATATATGTGTGTCTTTTTAAATTCAGAAGACACCTCCTGTATTTTATATTAATATTTTTCCCATTTCTTGAATAAGGTGTACATCCGAATAAATACTGGGCTTAAACTGGCCAATATTCTTCATTATAATCTCAGCATTTTAGACTAGATTTTGTTGATTACATTCTGTTTTTTTTTGGGGGGGGGGGGACGCTAGAATTCAAAAATTTCTAATATACGAGTATCGTACCAGTGTTGTTATTAGTAAATGGTTTTGAAGAGAGTGAATAATACATTAAGTATTTGCACGTATTTATTATTAATATTATTGTTGCTGTTGTTGTTGTTTTTGTTGTTGTTATTATTATTATTATTAGTATCAATGATAATAATAGTAATAATAATAATACTGTTGTTTGAATTATAACGAGAATGGTGTGTTTTTCAAAGGTCCTGAAAATTTAACGAATTTTTCTCCTTTAAAAACGTAAATATGAATTAAAATAATGATTACTGCTATTTTAACATAATTATGAATGTTTCGTCGTCGTCTTCTTATTTTATTTATCTGCTTCTCTTTTAATGATCCGGGTTCATTTATCACCCAGTTTTCTTATCTGTATTATTATTCATATATTAGTTATAAATATTTTGAAATAAATTTTTTTATTAGAAAAAGTGCATTTTTTCTTACAAAGACGATAATATTAGTTGTACATAACTCTAAGAATTTTCAGCACGTTCAGTGAATATTTATTTTTCCCAGAACTGTAAACCTCTTCCATTATTGGTGGGACAGAGTCACTTCAAATTTTTTTTGACAATTTTTTTCTTGTCTGTTGTAAAAAGAGAGATGAATTAGTCTGTAGTGTTTTGGGGATATGTTATTCGCTGAGTTCACCATAGGAAATTAGACGCAGAAGAAAAAACGAGTGGATGACCGAAGAGATCCTGCAAATGATGCAAAGGAGACAAAAAAATAACGCCAAGGCACGGAGCAGAGTACAAAAAAACTTCACGGGGAGATAAGGAACAAATGCAGACAAGCCAAAGAGGAATGGCTCATCAACAAATGCGAAGAAGTAGAGAGACTGAGCAGGACCAACAAAGTAGAGATGCATAAAGAGATAAGAGAACTAACAGAACAAAAACCTGCTTCTCAACAGGATGCATAAAATCCAAGGATGGAATAATCATATTAGAGAAAGAGGAAATACTCCAGCAATGGGAAGAATATATAAAGTATCTTTTTGCGACAAGCGAGAATAACCGAGAATACACAAGGAGATGGATAGACCGGAAATACTAAAATCCGAAATGGAAGCTGCAATGGCCAAAATAAACAGAAACAAAACAGCTGGTCCAGACGGCATAGTGATAGAGCTGCTGACAGCCTTAGAAGAATATAGCATAGAAAAAATTACCGACTTAATAAACGAAATTTATAGCAGCGGAATAATACCAGACGACCTATGCAAGTCGATATTTATAGCACTACCGAAGAAACCAGGCGCTTTGTACTTATGTTTCATTGACTATGCGAAGGCATTCGACAAGATACGACACAAAGAACCGCTGGAGATGCTCGGCAGCCTCGACATTTTCGGCAAAGACATAAGAGTAATCAAGAATCTATCCTGGCAGCAAACGGCCTGCATACGGACAGTCAACGATCTCAGTAGATTTACAAAGATAGAAAGAGGCGTAAGACAAGGATGTGTCTTTTCACCGGATTTGTTCAACCTGTACAGCGAGAATATCTTGAGGACCCTAGATGACACGGCAGGATTTGTTGTTGGAGGACATAAGGTACGCAGACGGAAAGCAAACTATAAGACCTCATACAGAAGGTAACGGTGGAGAGCGACAAAAAAGACTAAATTTTAAGAAAACTGAGTGCATGGTCATCAGCAAAAGGTACAACCCAAAATGCCAAATAAATGTAGGAGATACCAGAATCAAGCAAGTACAAAAATTTAAATACCTAGGAAGTGTCCTAACTGAAGATGGAAACTGCGACACGGAGATCCGAAGGCGAATTGGCATGGCAAAAGACGCGTTCCAGAAGCTGAGCAAAATACTAACACACAGGAAAATCTCACTGGAAACAAAGAAAAGAGTGCTGGACTGCTACGTGATGTCAGTTCTTCATTAGGCAGCGAATGCTGGACAATATCATCGAAAATGAGGACAAAACTGGAAGCAGCGGAAATGTGGTTCTTCAGAAGGATGCTGCGGATATCATGGACTGAGCATGCAAGCAACGATGAGGTGATGGAAAGAATGGCAACAAAGAGGAAATTGATACTGAGCATCAGGGAGAGACAACTGAAGTTCCTGGGATACGCAATGAGAAAGGAGAGCCTGGAGAACCTGATACTGACTGGTCAGATAGAAGGAAAGAGAGACAGTGGAAGACAGCGGATAACGTATTTGCAGGGCCTGATCAGGTGGTTGACGGAACGGAGGTTGACAGGAGTGACGGGAACAAACTTACTAGGAGCCACAAGGTATAGGGAGACATGGAGAATCATGATCGCCTACGTCCTGAAAGGACAGGGCACATAGAAGAAGAAGAAGAAGAAGAAGAAGAAGAAGAAGAAGAAGAAGAAGAAGAAGAAGGAGAAGAAGAAGAAGAAGAAGAAGTGTTTTGGGAGAATTCTATACTTGCAAGAATCCAGTGGACTGAAAAGGTGAGAAATGTAGATACAAGATATCTCAAAATATGTTAAGCCATCTGTTTTACATGGATGGCTTAAAGTTCTGTGCTAGGAATGAGGATGTCTCCTGAAAACAGTAAAATGTTTCAATGATATTTGAATGGAATTTTAATGGAATGTAAGATAAATAGGCTCAATCCACAATTTTACGGGTATCCCCACAATAAACCCCGTCTATTAGCTTAGAACTTTGGCTGATAATTAAAGATTTAGAGTCAGAAGCGAATAAGTACCTCGGTATAAATGAGGGCGAAGGACTTCAACATAACTAAAAGAAATAGTGCGAAAAGGGTATTGTAGACGGTGCGACAGAAGAGAATTATGGCAATTAATTGCCTTGCATTTCAAGTGGTTCAATATATTTTCAACATCTTGAATTGGCCTGAAATTGATATCAAACGAATTGCTTCTAAGACAAAAAGGCTTTTTCTAAGCATAACATGAATCATCCAAAGGCTAAAGCAGTTCGTCTATACATACTCTGTAAAAAAGGTGGATGAGATCATATTCAGCTACAATTGTCATACAAAACAAAAACTATTTGCTTACTAACAACAATCCAGTTGAATTTATTGCATTCATTTTCCTTAAGAAAGTTATTAATCAATCTCTTATTTCTCCAGCTATGGATTAAATAGGAAAACAAATCGTGTTCTTGCAATCTATCTGCCGTAGAAAGTAATGACAAACTATTGCGGAAAAACCACTGCCTGATTAATCGTGTCCCAGGAACTTCAGTTGTCTCTTCCTGATTCTCTTCCTGATGATCACTGAAACATTTTACTGTTTTCAGGAGACATCCTCATTCCTAGCACAGAATTTTAAGCCATCCATGTAAAACAGATGGCTTAATATATTTTGAGATATCTTGTATCCACATTTCTCACCTTTTAAGTCCACTGTATTCTTGTAAGTATGATGTCAATATTCAAACAATACAAAAACAGAAACAGGAATATTCAATAATAAAAGAAGGCTGTAAATACAAACGAGATTTACATTTAGCGTATTCTGTAGAAGACCAAAACAGAACTTATTTACTTCTGCAGTAAAATATATAAAAAATAGAAAGTCGAGAACAAAGCTCTTGAACAGATAAAAATATGGCAAGACAAGCCTCTGCATGGCCAATATCGTGAACGATATTAATAAATTTGTGGTTATGAGCATCTGGGTTAAAGGCTGAAACGGAAGACTATTTTCTTGCAACAGAATACCAGAGTCTTTTCACTAAGAACTTTCATACATAATAATATGAATACAAAAGGCAGGTTCCGTGATAAATGAAGTAAAAATCGTCAAAAATGAACGGGGCAATATTTACACTGGACAGTTTGCAAACAAATTGGAAATGATGTTAACAAAGACTGTTATGAACATCAGACAGCACCGGTTACAGAAACAGAAGACATCACAATTTTACAGAATGACATCCTCTTCACAGACAGGAAGATTAAAGCAAATAGGCCGGACATAATTATCAAAAACAGAAAAGAAAAAAAGAACTTGTTTACTAAAGGAATTAGAAAAGCTATCAAAGTATAGAGACTTGGAAATCGAAAAAGAATAAAATGTGGTAATTGAAAACCAGAATAGTATAGTCATAGTAGGTGAACTCAAATTTATTAAAAATCAAAACAAAACAAAAAAACAAGAAAAAAAGTGAAACACACTCGCACACTGAAAAAAAATCCTTGGAAGTCCCAGCTTAAGAGAATACAAAAAAAAAAAAAAACTCATGATAAGCACAGCCCATACATTAAGAAGAACTTAGTCCATGTAACACGATATTATGAGATTTGTAGAAACAAATCATGAAATGTCGCCGTAACAAAACACCATCATCTACTTTAGGTCTTCCCGCAGACTTTTTAGGGAGTGTGACTATAGCAGATATCAAAATATAATGATGATAAAAATGATGACTATATACTTCTACTACTACTACTACTACTACTACTAATACTACTGCTACTAATAATAAGTACAGGCCACACACTAAGATGAGCTTTATCCGTATAGCGCTATTGATACGAAAGCTAGAAAAACAAATCATGAAATGTTGCCATAACAGCACAAAACTACCTGCATTACCCCTTCCCGCACACTTGGTAGATAGTGTGACAATAGGTAAAATTAAAATATAATAATAATAATAATAATAATAATAATAATAATAATAATAATAATAATAATAATAATAATAATTAGTCATTTCAACCAAAGCCAGGCAGAACAGCTACTAGTGCGTCGCGTGTTACAGTGAGGGAAAGGACTGTGAACAGGACGGGGTCGAAGTAAGGCTGGATGGAATTCAAGGTGATAGAAATCGGCAGTTGAAGTTGCATTTAATTTTGGGGAAATTATCAAGGAAAAAAGTAAATTGAAGAGATTTCCAAAGGTAGAAAGTTCGAGAAAAAGAAGTTTTTACGTACGTATGTATATTGTGGTGCAGTGGACATCGGCTCGGAACGAGAAATCGGAGTTCGAAATCCAGTTGAATTTGTTGCATTCATTTACGCGCAAATATCCTTAAGAAAGTTATTAATCAATCTCTTATTTCTCCAGCTATGGATTAAATCGGAAAACAAATCGTGTTCTTTCAATCTATCTGCCGTAGAAAGTAATGACAAACTACTGCGGAAAAACCACGCCTGATTAATCATATATCATTCGAGACATGATTGCTTTAGCGTGTATCACGTATGGCACTTAACTGACTGACTAACTTATGTATACATTTGAAGTGAGGATAGATAATTGATGATGCGATAGGAAAATAGAATTTAAATTAACACTTTAGTGCCCTGAACACAATTCTGTTATCATTGTTGAAATTTATACTAGTTTCATGAGATTAACGTCACCAAACCTAGACTTGAATGTGTTAAATAACGTTCTACCTTGAGAAATGATACATGTTGACTTCTCTTTGAAATCAACGGATGAGTGTGTCACAGTGCGACGATTTCAATCAGTCATGTCTCTTTCTCGTCACGTCGTTTCGAATTGCTTTATTTAATGATTTTGATGGCGGGAAGAGCTTCGTGGAAGTTTTCAGACTGACTGCGAATTGTCAGTAAAATATAAGAAGGAGATCAAATAAAATATCTGCTTCTAGGTTAATCGCTATCTATTCTATTTACTAAGAAGACTATAGTATGAACCACGGCCACAATATGAACAGTATGAACAGATGATCGAACTCGCTAGCAATGATATACGGTAGTTGTTTTAGCGTTATGATCTGTATAAGTTTTGCGCAAAGACATAATATAAGAGAATATAATATAAGAGAATATAGTCTAGATTGAAATTAACGTAAATATGTAAAAGGTCTAATGTGGGACCACCACTTTATCGTTATTTATTTTTATTTTCTTTAGTTTTTGTAATTGTGAGTTCAATCCATCTGCTAGTCATTACAGTCTTAGTGGCAAAAATTTTAGAAATAGTTCTACAAAAATTAACGAGACGTGATATTTCTCGACCTGGACGAAAACAATCATACCCCTTAGATAAGTTTTCAGTTTGAAATTTTCTTAAAGGTTACACAGATCGAGAGGCGTCTGGAAAATGCCAGAAGGAAAAACGACCGAAAAAAGTGTAAAAATAACAACAAATGTGTGGAAATTTGTTCGTATATAAATAATGACATTTTCTGTTTGTGTTCTTTTTTACTTCATATTTTTCCATAGCATATGAAATACGTAGATTAATCAACATGTACTGCCAAAAAATGAATTTATATTTAATTTTACAACTGGAATTCGTGATATTTTTTGGTATTACTAATCTGGGTTTTTTTATCGATAAAGTTAACTTGATTGTTATATATAATAATTAATTCTGCTATCTGCTATCTAAGTCTTGAAAATTAAAACGTAAGAAAGCTGACACGAAAAAAATAAAATAAAAATCAATACATGAGCGCCCCAAGTAACTGTTATGATCTATTGCAGATTAACAGCGAGTACGATTCAGTTATCGTGGATGGGTAATAACACCACATTTTTATAACGTACTTAAGTATGAAGATCAAGATACTAAATTATATATGAAATAACATTGATTTTGTGTATTGGTTAGAATTCACGGGAGTGCACACGCGCACGCATAAACGCACGCACACACGCGCACACACGCACATACATCAGCGCGCACAAAACACATATTTATAAAAATTGTCAATTTATAAGGGCTAACGACAAGTAAACTGAATGCACGGTCATCAGTACAAAGAGGAGCCCAAAATGCCAAATACAAAACGAGCATACCGAAATCAAGCAGGTACATAAATATAAATACCTGGGAGGTGTTCTAAAAGAGGACGGAAAGTTCAATACTGAGATCCGAAGGCGTATTGGCATGGCCAAGGATGCATGCCAAATGGTGAGTAGAGACTTGAGAGACAGGAAAATTTACTTAGAAACAAAGAAGAAAGTGCTGGATTTTAAGGCCTGTCCTTCAATATGGCGGTGAATGCTGGACAACTTAATCAAAGATAAAAGAAAGACTAAAAGCAATTAAAATGTGGTTCTATAGAAGGATGCTGAGGATACCGTGAACCTAGCATGTTAGCAACGACGAGGTTTTGGAGAGGAAGAAAAC
>JBBBDQ010029168.1:57500-62500 GCA_037127315.1 Ascarosepion bandense | reverse complement strand
GCATATCGACATCTAAGAGTTATTTAATACGAAATTCTAAATATTTTGTAAGTACTTTTATGCTTTCAAGTGTAGATATTTTGTACATAATTCTATACTTTCTGAGAAAATGTGCTTTTTAGTTAAAATGTATTATCGGTAATTTTAATATAAAGTAGTATTTCTCTATAATTTCATATTGCATTGATTGTTATTTTGATATAAAAATGTATTACTGGTCTTTTTATTATAAAAAATAATGTCGATTTTTAGGGATTCCCTACATGTCCATATCTGGGACGCTAAGTGATGTTCTCAGACTATAATTTATATGATACGGCTACAAAGATTTTCAAATTTGATATTTAGTTCAATTTAGTATCTCAGTAGGCCATAGAAGTGAGATTGTCAGGGGTATTGTTTTTGGTGATCAATTAATAAGAAAGAAAAAGGATGTTTAATTGGAATCTATGCACTTGCATACGTAACGATACACACACACACACACACACACACACACACACACACACACACACACACCATATATGTATATATAATTATTTATTTATTTGAATTAATAAATATACCTATGGGTATACACACATATGTAAAAATATTATTTATCAGTTAATAAAACAGTACTGAGTGTAGTATAAACAGAGTTATTAATTAGATATTAATAAACATACTTATTATCCTACATTCTTAATATAATAAGAAAATGTTTGATCTACCCTTTTTCCTTTAAAATGACTGTATTCGATTACGTGTCAGTAATTAAATGCTAATCTACGATTTATGAGAAACAAATCCATGCCCTTTTCAATTTATGCTCTTTCCAATCTATGCTCTTTTCAATCCATTCCCGAAAGGCTTCCATGCTCTTTCCACTAGTAACAATGTAAAACGGACAAAATTGTAGCCTTGATTCCATAAAGTGTGCACCATATAAAGATAAAAAAAAGCTTAAAAGATTAATGATAACAATACTAATAAAGTTAATAATAATAATAATTTAAAGAATAATAGTTTCAAGATTAAATAAAATAAAGATTAAGTTAGAAAATAATACAAATAATAAATCTTTACACCAAAATAAATTATAATCATAACATTGAAAATAATAGTACATTGAAAGATCATGTTCAACAAACATGTCTTTTGATAGATTATACACCTTCAGATAAAATTCCAAGCAGTCATATAGTCATAAAATATGGGACTTGCCAAACACAACAAAAATTATAGGTATTTTGGTCCTAGGTATGACTGTAAACATGGGAGGTTGTGAGAAGCACGAAACCACCTCTTAACTGCTGTTGTTCCCAGGTCCACCTTGACCCGGAGTGGTAGCACCTGTTAGGTTCAGAGCTAGGGGCAAATAGTCAACCCCCAAACTGGGATCAAAACACTATGATAATATAAAAATAGATTTTCATAAAATATATACATAAAAATAGACATTTATAAAAAAATATACATTTTTGATGGAAAAATATTACCCACAATACATTTTTGGAGGAAAAAAATATACCATAACACATTTTTAAAGGGAAAAAAATTGCTATAATATATTTTTGAAAAAAATATTACCAGCAGAAAATTTTTGAATAAAAACTAGAAGACATCATTAGTTTTCTAAAATAAAAAAATAAAAAATTAATCAAAATCTGACTAAATCAACCTTCTCACTATAACAGAACATTAAAAAGATTCCTTCAAACCCCATTATTTTGGCATTAAATAACCCACAGAGGTTGATAAGCCGTTAAACAAAACTCAAACTCATAGGTACTTCTCTCATTTAGTGTAGATTTTTATCCTTGCAATGCATATATAACTACAATTTATTTCTGAGTGTACTCATCTAACCTCTTAGCCTCTTCTGATGCAAAAAAAATGTCTTTTGAAATCTCTGGTTGAGAATTGGGATGCAACTCGCTGTACACAATAATAATAATAATAATAATAATAATAATAATAATAATAATAATAATAATAATTGTTACAATACACACAGGCGGAGTAATATGTCTTAGTGACATGCTAGTCCCTGCAATCTGTAATATATATTTGAAGACCTTAAAAAACCTATCAGTGTGCAAGTACTTTGCAATAGAAATTTCCAAAATGTGGCATTATAGGACCTCAAAAATTCCAGTTGTAGATGGAGCTCTCAGTTTGATTAAAAAATGTTCGGATGAATTCATTGAAGTCATTCCTGGTAGTCTGAACCTTAGAGAATTTTTTAAAAAAGTACTCAAAAGTACGGCTGATAACTTACGAAGGGCTTTATCTATGTTAGAAGAGTGTAATCTTAGATTCTGTTTTGTTTTGAAAAAACATTCAGTGTAAAATATGAATCCATTTTTGACTTTAGGTCTCCGGCAGGGACCCGGAAAAGATTGTGTATATACCAAAACTCAAAAGAAAAAATAACAAAATAAATACGCAGCAAATGGTATTGAGATCATATACCACCGTTAGTAGCAGGGTCTTTAAAAAGATTTGAAGCCTTACACAGGAAGAAGAGTCATAACTGAACATTCTTGATGTGGCACTGCGTTACGATAACTTAGAAAATCAGAAAATCTTATTCAGATGTCTGCCTTAATTTCTGTGCGGGGACAGGCTATACAACTGTGGGAGGTGTGCAACAAATCTAAAATTGGATACAACAGAGACCAGATCAGTCGTAATATTATCTGCAAAAGACAGGTATGATACCCAAAGTAATCCAGGAGAAGATGTCACACAAACTTTCTTAGGACTCTCCTTCCTATACAAAAGTGAGCTGTGGAATTCAAACTGGGTAGGACTGCTCCAAAGAATACCATCGATCAGGTCCTGCAGAAACCTTAACTACCGTTGACAAAATTGGTGGAATTCACTTTATGATTTTGGATGACATACATAGTATTGTATAGTTTTTGGATGACATAACTCTTATTGTCCAGCTAATAACTAACCCCATCACAATTAGTTTTGTTTCGGTTCGTACTGTTTTAACTGAGATGCTGGAGATGAGCAAGCTGTCTGCACGGCGGGTTTAAGATTACTAATACCAGAGTAGAAGTTGAGAAAAGTTCACATTTCCAGGACACATTTTATTTCTTCCTGGCTTATCCTGATATTTTCAACCTAGGATTAGTAACCTATGATTAAACCTGTGTTCACCACCCCGAAATTGAATCACAGACAGCGAACAGAATGCACCCTGCTTTTCACCCCAAAGAAGTTCAAGCAGGTAGTTTCTGTTGGCAAGGTGATGGTTTCGTTTTTTTAATTCTGCAGGCGTTAGACTAGCAGGAGAAAGAAAAACTATGAATAGACAGTTATTTTTGTCTCTCTGACCACTTTAACCACATTAAATTTACCCGTTAAAATGGCCCTCCGATATGAGAAAATTTGAATTTTTTATATGTAATAAATATTGGCTCTGTAAATAAATCAATTTGATTACATTGAGCTCTGTCTGGATCAGTGTTAATACTAATTTTAATAGGATCTTTTAGGATTTACCACGAAGCTGTTTTCAACAGTTTTACAATTCTGAGTTTTCTGCCATTTACTTTTTTTTATAAAAATGCTCAAATATAAACATTGTAAATTATAATATAATTATATTATTAAATTTGTTTTTAATTGAAAATACATTGCGAAAACGACTTTCATTTAAAATTAATAAACATTTGTTTCTTATATTTAAATGAAAATCATTATCCCAAAAATGATCTGAAATTGCCCTGATGACAAGGTAGAAATTTCAAAACATAAATTTCCGTGTCGGAATGTATTTTCAATTAAAAAACAAATTTAATTACATGATTATATGATTATATATATATATATATATATATATATATATATATATATATATATATATATGATGGAATGAAACAATTGATTTGAAGACGTAGAAGTAGTTTTCACAATTTAAATATAACAGAAAAGATATAGCGAAGAAGAATTTATTCTCCTGTTTGTATTGCCATGTGCGTTAAACGACACACCATATATAACAAAGCAGAATGTAAGGAGAACAAAAAAGAGGATTTTATCTATAGAGAGAGATACTCCTATTCAAGCGGTCTAGATTTATCTCTGATGTCCTAGGCGAGAACATACGAGAAACAGCAAGCATTGAGTTTTACCAAATTAATGATTGCGAGCAGATATATTTTGAAAAAGGAAACTTCACTATGAATTGTTTACTGAAGCATTTGGTAGCAGGACTCGTCGGCTTCCAACCGGGAAAGTACAAAAAACATATGTGTCTTGCCACCAATAAGTTTACCTAAATTTGACTGCCGCGTTCGTCAGTGTATAGAGTAACGTCATTAAGTGATCACCATGTGACTTATTCTTACCTAAGGGAGATAATCGCCTTATATATCCCAAAACGATCATTTAAAACAAGAATTAAGAGAGAGCGTTCAGGATTAGTAAAAAAAAACAAAACAAAAAAACAAAAACAAAAAACAAATAAACAAAACACAACAAAAAACAACCTGCAATATTCCAACCAGAATTAGCAGTTACTGTTTAAGAGGAAATACTTCTGTCTAAGAAATCTTGCATCTTTTCTGTTATTTTTTATTATTATTAAAAAAATTCTCTTTTATTAAATATAAAATCAATCATGCTAACTGGAAAACTGCAAAACCCACGAAGCGCAATTCTTTATTGAGAAAGGCAAAACGGTTTGCAAGAGTTGCCAAAAAAATAGCAGATTATGGTGGGACAAACCGACATATATAATTTTTTAATACATTATAAAATATCAGTTTTATTTATTTCCATAGAGAGGTTCTAACTTGTCTTTTCCGGTAATGAAATATTTTCAAGCTTGAAATGGGTTCCTTTTCTTCAAGAATATACAACCGAGTATATCCGTTTCCAACTAAGCAAGGATATTTGTATTCTTTGAACACAGCAGAGTCGATTTAGAATGCAGCTATACTGCACACACTTTATTTACAGTTTATGGGAAAGTGTGCTTAATCTCGTGTGATCAACAT
>JBBBDQ010029168.1:0-52500 GCA_037127315.1 Ascarosepion bandense | reverse complement strand
GCCGATCTACTGCTGATATGCTAACGACCATCACCGAGTACATATACCAGGCCCACGATAAGAATGGCGAAGCTAGAGTTGTTGTACTGGATATCTCCAAAGTATTTGATAGGGTCTGGCACACTGGTTTCTGCGCAAGCTACTAGGTTATGGTATCACTGGACGCTTGCTTAGTTTGATCCGATATTTTCTATCAAAACCCTATAATGAAGGTCGTCTTGAACGAGCATACGTCCATATCTTATCACACGAACATATATATATATCAATCATCTGCCCATGCATTGAATACTGTTGGCATATATGGTCGAGCGCCCCTGCTGTTCATAACGGTGTTCTCAACAGGCTACAAAGAGAATCAGTGATGTGATCGGTTCCAACCTGGCAGCCCGACTCCAGCCAGTTAAATGGAAAATATTAACTAAAGTCAGAATATGTAAATCGTTACATGAAATATGTTTTCTTTGCTTTCAAGAAATATCCATATAATAAAATTCCCCAAAACTGACTTTTTGTTTGTTCCTGTTTAACGGCCTATTAACATCTTAAGGGTCATTTAAGGCTGGAAACGTATTTTTATTTTAAATCACATTTGTTGGTAACATTTTTCATTCAAAAAAGTTTTGTTGGTAACATTGTTTATTCAAAAATGTTTTATTGGTAATATTTCTCATTCAAAAAGGTTTTGTTGGTAAATACTTTCATAGCATTTTGACCTCGGTTTGGGGATTACTATAAAAGTGTATTTTTATACATATATTTCTATAAAAGTCCATTTTTATACTTTCACAATGTTTCCACTACAGTCTGGGTGGTGTAACTATTTGCCCATAGCTGGGATCCAACAGGTGATATCACACCAGATCAGGGTGGACCTGCGGATAACAGCAATTAAGAGATGAGTCCATGCTCCTCACAACCTCCTAATCAAAGACCTTGGTAATGGATGCAGTTTACGGTCATGCCTAGGACAACTGACTTATTGAACGAACGTAATGAAATTACTAATTTTTGCAACCATAGAAATTTCTGTACTCTTAAATATAGATGAAATTACCACAGTTTTTATCTCAATATTTTTACGTTTTGCTCCTTTAATTTTATTCAGTAATAATTTGGTTGATTAGTAATTTTTTCATTACTTGCATACTTTTATTTGTACTTTTCAAAAAATCCCCCTAAAAAACATTTATATTTTTATTTTTTATTTTAATATTTTATATTATTCTTATCCTTTATGTTATTTCTTATTTTATTGTATTTACTTTATTTTATTTTATTATTGTTTCAATGTTTCTATCGCCTTTCTCTTTTCTTTCTTTTCTCTCTTCCTTTTTCTTTTTTCGTTTTATTTTTAATTTTTAATTTATGTTTTTTCCAAATCTCTTCATCTACATATATTACCAAAGAAATTAACCATATTGCCTGATGATGGTGTTTAATACCGAAACTTTATAAGTATTGTGTTGCAGTATGCCATAATAATAATAATAATAATAATAATAATATATATATATATATATATATATATATATATATAGTACAGTGCAAAAGTATTAGGAGAAGAATTATTTTATCTTTTATGAGGTATATTGACAGAAAATAAACAATTTAATATATGTAATTGGATTTGATTTACTCAACAAATATTTTATCAAGAAAAAATAATTGTTACAAAATAAATTTAATATTTAGTATAATAGCTTTTGCTTTGATCACAGCATTCATTCTGTGGGACGTTGACATCACAAGCTTCGTCAATGTATCTAATGGTATCTCCTGCAAAGCAGCTTGTATTTGTTACCAAAGTATGTCTTGCGTAGTAACATTAGATTTATCAATTCGAGAGGGGGATAAGAAAAAAGTCAGTCATATCCAAGGATAATAGAATGAGTAGTTTCACAATAACTTGTTTAATAGAAAATAGGAAAGATTAAATATAACTTATTTTTAATACATTTCTTTTATACCTAGTTTTAAATAATCGATATTTATTAGCAATTTACATGGCTTTTTACCATGTATTTGAAATTCAGTGAAGTTTTTAGGAAAATCACCCCTGTCCTAATACTTTTGCAGACTATAAGTTGTACGCTCTGGCCTTCCTCAGGTGCTAGGAATTTCGAACCGAACCCTTTATTAGAATCCTGGAGTATATGAACACAATTCCTTGAGTAGTAGTGCCTCTTTTGGTAGTCATGAGTTATCTCCCTCTAACCATGTAAGCTGTCGTAGAAATGGCAACAAGGATGAGAAAAATAGTTCAAATAATGTAAATACTGTAAATACTACCTCATCTCAGAAATATAGACAAATGCGTACGTGTAGCTTCAGGTGGCAACGCATCAGAAAGGAAGTACAAGAAGTAAGCTTGAAATTCAGTGTATTACGATAAATTTCGCCTAAGTTAAAAGAACTGTCTTTTTCATAGCGTTAAACATCTTAGATTTCGTGCCAAAGGAAGTGTATTTGCGGGTAATCCTACTGCACTACTTTATACAAATGAAATCTGTAGCTAAAGCTCAAAACTTTACGGCGACCATGCTCTGTAAGGAAACAACATGCAGAGATTGGTTTAGACACTTTAAAAATAAGGATTTTGATGCTAGAATTAAAAGAACGATCTAGCTTTCCAAAGAAGTTTGAAAACAAAGAATTCGAAGCGTTACTTCATGAAAACTTATATTAGACACAAGCAGAACTTGCAGAATCACTAGGTGTTGATCTCAGAACAGATTTAGAACTTTTGAAAGCATTAGGAATGATTCAAAAGCAAGACATCAGGTGCCGTACGAGCCGAAGCTGAGAAATGTCAAACGGCGTCTTGTCACTTGTGAACAGTGATGTCAACGGCATAAGGGAAAAGTGTTTTGCATTGTATCATGACTGGCAATTAAAAGTGGGTACATTACAATAACACTAATCGTAGGATATTGTGAGATAAGCCCAGCTATGTATCAATGTCTGCAGCAAAGCTGAATATTCATGGTTCGAAGCTTCGGCTCTGCATTTGGTGCGGTATCTATCTATCTATCTATCTATCTATCTATCTATCTATCTATCTATCTATCTATCTATCTATCTATCTATCTAAATCTACATGTACAGAACCAACAGTTTTACAATTCCGAGTTCTCCGGCATTTACGTTTTATTATAAAATGATAAATACAACAAATATTTTAAAGCTTATTTAATTCATTTACTTTTTAATTAAAACAATATGTTTTACATTGCGATGTTTCTATGTTTCTTTTTTTTGTTTTAGGAAATGTTGAGATACAGAGAAGGCTAAAAAAGTTTATAACAATAATGGATACATCAACGGAAATTGAGTCTAGACTGGGATTTTGAAATTGGCTGACACTTTTGACGTTGAGATTGAAAGAAGAAATCATGTATCCCCCACAAATATAAACTACTTTTGAAATTTAAAGTTTATCTCTAATCTGATCAATTAAATTGAATACAGACATATATTTTGCTGTCTTCCCATATCTATAAATAACAAGCATAATGTTTCTTATATTCTCCCAAAAACGATCTAACACTTCGTGGGGACGAGTAAAAATCTCGAAACATAGAAATTTCCGTGTCGCCAATATTTTAATTAAAAAACAAATTTAATTATACTTATATATATATATATATATATATATATATATATATATATGTGTGTGTGTGTGTGTGTGTGTGTGTGTGTGTGTGTGTGTATGTGTGTGTATGTATATATATATATATATATATGCATATTAGTTTAAGCTTGACTAGTTTTTTATCAAGTTAGCAATCAATTCAATGTTATCTGACGATCTTATATCCTTCAGATTATGCCCACCTATAATGAATCCTATCACAGTCTCCAACACCATTTAAATGCCCTTGGTGTATAGGTTAAATAAATATGGTGAAAATACACATCTTTGTCTCACGACCATTTCTACTTTTGTATGGTACAAAAAAAATCCTAACGGTATGCAGCTGGTTTATTCACAATATAAATTTTGAAAAACTCTAACATCCTTTTTGAATACATCACGTTTTCCTAGCAGTTAAAATAGATCTCCGTGCTCTACTTGGTCAAATGATTTTGTGCATTCTATAAAATATAAGAGCAGACCCATCAGCAAAAATTTCCCAAAATTTGAACAAATTAACAGTCATCAGAACTGTTAAAAATATAACATTTTTTTAAACCGTGACTGTTTACTTTTGTTTGTATAGTGGGTGGAAAAAGCTTTAGGAAACAACTTAAAATTTTAATGAAATTTATTTCAGTATAGGGCAGCATTTGCCGCTTGGATTCTGCGTGGGATCGTCTCATACAAAGTTTGAATTGTTCCAGAGGAATTTTTCTCAATTCTTCTGCTAAAACTCCAATTCTGTTAATGATGATGGTAGAGAATACAGACTTTTCACTTGTTTCTTTCTAAAATGAACTATAAATGTTCAATGATGTTGAAATCTTGGGACTGTGGTGGCCAGATAAGATGTTCTGATTAACAAGAATCTTCCGCGTGCCGTTCAGTTAGAATTTAACAATGCAACCAGTATAAATGGGGGCATAATCATCGTGAAATATGGTATTTTCACTCCGGATACAATTTCTGAACTATAGAACGAAATTAATCACTTAAAATTCTTAAATGTTCCTCTCTGTTCATTTTAATAAACTGCTTTAAATAATATTTGTAAAAACAAAAGAGTTTTCGCAAAAAATAAAAATGAATTGCTTATAATATTATTAAATCGGCAAACATAAAATATAAAAGCTTTTGATAGTTTAATTCAATTTTCCAAGTTATGCTATTATGATACTAAGCATTTCTGTTATTTAGTTCACCACCTGTATGATTTTGCTTGTATATTGCACGTGGATTATATATTAATAGTGTACTCTTGAAGTAAAAAATGACGACAATTGTTAGAAAGTTTTAATATTAAGATGCAATGAGACAAAAGCCTCCAAATAATAAACTGACACTCGATAAGGCACAACAAAAACTTCATCTGTTAATAGATCTATTCGTTTATATTTTTAGACGTTCAATTCTATCTATGATTTGTTGATTGCTCATGGTGTTATATAAATTGTGGTTTTCTCAATATCTTAAAATTTAAGACATTTTGGGTGTCTACGATAAAATTGAAATGGACATCAGATGAAAATCATTAGAAACAGAACGACAAATATGGTGACGATGAAGCTAAAGCAAAACTTAGACTTAAGCTACAAGACTAAGCTGAAGCAAAGCGATCGCTTAAGCTACAAGAGCATCCGAGTGCCTTATATAAAAGGATTGAACAAATAATACTGCAATCTAAAAAACATCAGATGTTCATTTTAATCGGGAAGTATTTTCAGTCAGATAAGTGTCATAGGTGATACTCGCTTGGGCGATTATGTTTCGAATGAGACATGCCCAACTGAACAGGCGATTTACCCGCTCTAGCTTGCCATTATTTTCTGCTGTAAACTTGTTGCCAACCAAAACTATGGTAACCCATCTATCCTGACACTGAACCCATAGCTAGAGGGAAAATAAATAAAAGGTTATTTTATAGTAAGTGAATCAAACGAATTCAACTGGAATTCGAATTCGACTCTTCAATTTCACATTTCGATCAGATATCCACGATACCACAACGTACGGATTGTTACAATGGCTAAGAAAAGAAAGCACTCATAAATTTACTAACTTACACTGAACACGGATGAGAGAGGAAAATGTAATAAATACACATTGCTAATTATTATATAATTTGATGGTCCTGTCATTTTAAAAGACAATTTTACTTAATAAATATCATCAACAAATAGGCGACTTCTTTTTTGAACTAACTTTTTTTGCTCATTTCAATCCTTACTCTATTCTGGCTCATCTTCATCTTGGTAATACTTGGTCTGTCATAATTTTGCTACGATATGTAGTGCATGATTTTCTTTTGTTTTTCTTTCCTTCAATATATTTAACAGCTTCTTGTCTTATCAACACCACTTTTATTGTAGTTCATATTCAACATAATCTTTCCTGTTTGCCATCTGCGTGGTCCATGATAATCCGAAGATATTGTCAAGAAGAGTTGTGCCACATTTATATATTTTATTTCCTTTAGCAGTAATAATAACATTGTCCACATTTCTCTATGATGCTGACATTAAATAACACTCATCACTTATGAAAAACAAAAAGCATAAACGCACACTTTTATTTAGAATCAGAAAGAGACAGCTGAAATTTCCTGGACACCTAATGAGAAAAAAGGGCTTGTAGAATCTGGCATTCTCAGAAGTTATTAACTTTAAAATGGACAGAGGATGTAGCGGTCCGCCGACCTTAGCTGCTAATAAGAATAGATGTTCGAACAGAAGGTGTGGCTAGTGGCAAATATTCAAACGTTACTAATAGCCATAAGGGATAGCATGTTATTGAGCTACAAAACCGGTCATATTCTGAAGGGAGACGATACATCGAAGAAAATTAATACCGTGTTCAATTTCTGAACATCACCATTAGTTATTTCTCGGATTCTGAGTAATGTTTTCTGTAGTCTGTTAGCACACTATGTAAAGAGTTAAATTTTCGCACCTGCTTCGTATAGACATTATCGATGCATAAATCAAACAGAGGATTGTCATTACTAGGAATTGACTTGTTTTTATAGTTAATATTTATTAGTTATTTCAGTTCAATTCTGAGTCTGCCATCAACACAGTGCCATATTTGTTGTAATTTTTTAAAAGTTATTGTCAATGATACTAAATCCTGGTGAGTCCTTTATTTTTTCCTAAATTACCTGACTGTAGAGGTTAAATTAATCCAATGAGTAGACATCTTTATTTCCATTTAAACTAGAAGAAAAAATATTAGTTGGAAGCGATGCAAATTTGTTTCATTAAAATCCAGAGACGCATGTATAGTCATTGGCATAACACGGAAAAACGAGACAAACACAAACACAGAATTCAGGAAAAAGACAAACACAAACACAGTTGCATGCACAAATAAATAGATACACAAAAGTCAAAAGCGTTTAAATATGCAAGTGTCCATATTCGGGGTCTCAAAAATTTATGTGCCAGGGACAATCATACATTTTGCAGCCACACACAAGCTATGAAAAACATACATGTATTAAAATGCTTACATAAACACACACACACACACACACACACACACACACACACACACACACAAATATATATATATATATATATATATATATATATACAGGTAATTTTTACGAAGTCCGTTATGAAATAAATTAACTCTGACTGATTTTTAATTTATTTGTTTATACATTATTTTAATTGATACTCGTATTTGAGTAGATGGTCAGTTTTTGTTCTTTTTTTTAGAATTACCCAATATATTTATTTAAATATACTGGCCTTTAAAATCGAGGAATCTTGTTAGGAAAATATTGCATAATGTAGATATAAATATACGCCTCACATTCCCTCTCTCTCAGACAGATTCGAAAAAATTCGATTCGATTGATTTGTTTTCTACGGTTTATCAACCTTTTCGCAGGTTATATTATACCCTTACAATATACAAGCATAAACATAAGGGTGTGGGAAAATAATGGAAACACCTAGTGACATTATAGCATAATTTGATAAATTTGTTTATATTGTCAAAAGCTTGTCTAATTTTATGTTTTTTAATTTAATATTTGTAGTACTTTATTTTTATTTTACAAGTTATTTATAACATTTCACCATTCCTGGCAGAGCGTCCTTTATCACAGTGCAGTTGGAAAATTAATTCAACATTCATTTGCTTTCGGAATAAAGATAAAAATAACAGGATTTCAGATTAAGCGTAGAGGAACAAACTGAAAAAAATTCGATTATTTGATTTATTTCCTACAGCTTATCAACCATTTCGCAGGTTATTTAAAGCCTGAAAGTATATTTTGAGAAATAATAATGATTTATTGATACTAATGAACCCATAGCTGGGAGGAGAAAAAGTGGATTTGTGCATTTCACAAAAGTATTTGCGCAGAATCAATATAATAAAATCCGACTGCAACTGGGACACTGCTCGCCGGTTAACAATTCCAAGTTGTTAACCATTACATTACACGAACATCCAAGTTTACACCGGCTGGTATTCATATGCGGACATCCATCTAAGTACTGACCAAACACATATTTGCTTAACTACGTTGATTTTCGGAAACCGGTAATTTCAACATATTATGGTTGTAAACTAGATTTTGAAAAAGTCGAAAATAAAATATAAGTGTTATATGGAATGACAGTGAGTTCGCTGGATAAATGCAAATTTTAAGCTGCCGGCCATGCATGACTATTGCTGAAGCTTAAGTAATAAATATTACAATATTTGTATTGTTCGGGCTACTGTCCTCATCTTGATTTTCATATTGATGCCGTTTCCTCTGTTGTACGCCCCGGCTTTCTTCAGGTGACTGGAATTTTGAACTGAACATTTTATCTTGATTCCTAGAGTAAGTTGTTCTCATTCTATGAGTCATGCCACTTTTGGATATCTTAGTTATCTCTATTTAACTGAGCTCTCTAAGTTTTTGTTCAACACTGCTGTAGCTAGGCACTGAACTCACAACTCATTGAGTCAAATCACTAGATCCAACGAGCTCTTGCATTCCTTGGGCCATGTACCATTGAGGAAAAAAAATCAGTTACCTGAAGAACGTTGGAGCGTACAACGGCCTAAACGATGAGAATATGACAATAAAGTTGAGGACAACAGTATAAAAATGTAAACACCTCATCACAGAAATACCAAAAGTTGAGTAGGGTATTGTGAGTCAGAAACATTTATCTGAAAACAAAGAAGAGAGTATTAGATTGTTATGTATTTTTGTTCTTCAGTATGGTAGACAATCTCACCAAAGATTAAGGGAAAGCTTGAAGCAAACGAAATGAAGTTCTACAGAAGGATGCTGAGGATACCATGATCCTAACATGTGAACAACTATGAGGTTGTGAAGAAGATGTAAATGAAAAGGAAACTAATATTTAACACAGGAAAAGAGAGTAGGTTGTTTAAATATGTTATGAGGAAGAAGGGCTTGGATAATCTGATACTCACAGGTCAGATAGAGTGAAAGAGAGACAGGGGAAAGCAATGCGTAGTATATCTGATAGGTTTGAGCAAATGAATGGCAGAGTGGGGTTTGAGAAATGTTACAGGAGAAAGCGTGTTAATAGGGATAGGGAGATGTGGAAGGTTATGATTGCCTACGTCCTTATGCGTCACTTTACATAGAAGAAGATTAAATATTTTGTTTTATTTATTTTATGGTACACGTTTATAAATCCGTAACAAATCTTGGTCGATATATTCAAATGAGGATGTAATGATTTTGATTTAATTCATATTTTGAATAAAATGCTAAATTTGAAATAATTTTTTTCTGTGAAGTTTTCATTCATAATTTCATTGTTATTATATGATTGTTTGAAAGGAAGCCTCCTGTGAAGCTTTAAAGATTCTTTCTAAACAATGCAAGGATGTCACAACATCGTGACAAGAAGCAAAATGATCTCGCATCTAGAACGCTTTCATTTGGACAAAGTTGTTGCTTATTCTATAAGTGTTGTATTTTTCTGTTTAGGAAAAAAAGTGTATTTAACAGCAATGCGTGAGAAACGAACAATGATTTTTATCGGGGTTTTACAAATGAATGTCTCCAAATCAGTTACATATATGTGCCTGTGTGATTGTGTTTGCGTGTGTCAATGTGTGCATGTTTTTGTGGGTTTTTGTGTTTGAATATATATATATATAAATATATGTGTGTGTGTGTGTGTGCGCGCGCGTGTGTGTGTGTGCGTGTGTGTGTGTGTGTGTGTGTGTGAATAAAGATCAATTTCAACATATTGACGAATAATGTTAGATTCATACAAAGATAGATTGACGCATTTATAAAATAAACGACATGAACAATATATAAATATGCAAACATAGACACATATCTATCTATCTATCTATCTATCTATCTATCTATCTATCTATCTATCTGTCTGTCTGTCTGTCTGTCTGTTTGTTGACTGTGATGCACAAAAATCTGAGAATTTGATGCACGAATTTTCTACCTCAAAGAAAAAAAATGATAAGAAAAGTGTTTCTTTATTTGCCAGAGGAATGATTTGGGGAGATTTTTAAAATATCTTAAATTAAACAGGAAAAATAAGCTAACTGTATATGTGTGGTGGTGTAACAGATATTACCGCGGAATGGAAAATCAGAGAGCCAAGTTCAAATTTCAGTTAAGTTCTTTATTACTTACGCGCAAATACACCTGAAAAAAGTATGAATTCATATCCCACAACTGTGGGTTGAATAACAAGACCAACTAGATCTTATATCCTTAGTTTACAACGAGTCTACCGAGAAAGAAAAGAGAACGTACTGAGGGACAATCGTCTTTCTTGTAATTTATGAATCGAAAAAGACATGATCGCCCAAGCGTGTATCACATATGGCACTTAAATATGATAAGTTGGCACAGAAACAAATTAATCAACTTGTTCAAAATTCCCAAATTTTTGGTGGCAATATAAAGAAGTGTAAAAACATCAGATTTTTTTTACAAACTGAAACAGCAGAAGCTATTTATACATTACTATTTCTCATAGGATTTCTTGCATTGATGGATACTTTCTTACTTTTTATCAGTCGTCCCTGGTTCAAAATGGCGTTTGGCACCTAGTTCCAATATATATCTTTCGTTGCAGATCTTAGAAAATGTAGAACAACAGAACTGAAAAAACCAGGTTGCACAACAGTTAAAAGAAAATGATCAATAACATGTGTGACTAAAAATCAAAACTAAATGCGTTGAAACTAAGCTGCAGTGGAGAAAGAATATCTGTGATACAGGGTTAATAAGTTGAGACGAGCTAATACTAAAATGGAGGGATTGATATGCCTGCTGTTTATTTCTAAATAGAGATAAGCGTTCAAAGTTCAAAGACACTGTTTAGCCCCAAAACACTGTACTATGCCACATAAGCAGAAGAAACCAGTTACGCATGCCAGATGATTTCTGCAATCATATCATCCATTTCAACTCGCCATCTAACACTTTCTGACAGCAACCACACTTATATGTTTAAGATGAAGTTGAGCGAGAGACCAACAAAGCTCCATGTAACACCAAAGATGAACTGGAGACAAATATTATGCCAGCATTCACCAACTTAAAAGGATGACAGTGTAAAAGACAGACAGCAGATTCCGAAAACGTCTGTGATTTTATACAATGCCAATGTTATCGAATGAATTTGGTCTGTAGCATTTCCAGACATTTTCTGTGTAATTTTTCCAAATATATATTTTAGACATGTCGGTGAAATTTTCATTTTGGCATTCTTTAGACCCCAATTCATCCAACACTTGGCTTACTGCATGGTCTTCACATGTTACAGTATTAAAATGACAGCAAATAACTACTTAGACATAACCAAAGTTACAGATTAAAAAATGTTTGAACTTATCTGTCTGTCTGTCTGCCTGTCTGTCTGTCTGTCTGTCTCATCTCCCTCTGGCTGACTGGCTATGTCTCTCTCTATATATAGAGAGAGAAAGGGCAGAGATGGAGAGAAAGAGAGAGAGAGAGAGATGTAGATATATGTTTTATATATAAAAATACACAGGGAAACCTAACATATTCTTACAAAATACAAGTAGAATATCTTCATTTACATGGAAAAATGTTTAAAGATAAAGTACGCATTATTAATAAAAATGAAAAGCCAACATCAATAATATCAACTATAATCACGGTCAAAATATGTTGACCGTGTTTAACTGTAGAAACATATATACAAAAATCTACACATCCAGTTAAAATTAGAAATTTAAAAAATCATTGAAATTCCTAGTAGAAGAGCCGAAAGTCCTCGGATATATAGAACATTTGGACAGAAAGCGAAAGACTGATACAAACACAATAAAAATTAATAAAAGCCTTCATCGCAGAAGTTTGTCAGTCGTATTTAATGAAACTTGTATAAAAGATAGATTGCTGCTAAAACACACACACACGCACAATACATATATATAAAGTAAATAAATGAAAATAAAAAGTACAAAAATGTATCAGATCCCTCCATGAAACTCATCTAATATTCAGGTCTAAAACAAAGCAACTGATTTATCTTGTTATTGAAAAACATGGGGTCGGTAGATAAATATTTGAGTTTTTATTTTATTTTATTTTAATATATTTACTATTACTATTTTATTAATCACTTAATTTTCCAAAATTTCTTGTCGTAAAAGACTTATCCCCTAATGTATTATTGGGGGATAACCCTTTTACGTCAAGTAACCGATTCTTTATTATTATTGGTACACAATTTCATCAATTCACAATTTCATCAATTCACCTATGTCAATATTTCCCAACTAGCTATTTATAAAGATAACAGCCATTTATTCCTGTCTTAGTGGCAAATCCAGCAGATCTGAGAAAGTAAATGTGGCAGTTGCTCTTGAAAACGATCTGCAGTCAGTGGTTAAATGAGGCAAGAAATACTTTTAAGTTTAACGTCTCTGAAACAAAACTGCTCTCATTTAATCAACACAGAATATATTTTCTGCTCGCCATCAACATGGCTGATGTTCCATTACACCAACACTCTATGCGTTCTTGACTTCACATTATCATCTGTCATGAAGTGGAGCGACTATATAAAACAACCTCTACGTCTACTGCAAAGAAAGTTTGGTCTGATGATCCGAGATTCTTGACAAAATCAAAAGAGGGAAGTGTTAAAAATTATGAATTTAAATTTTCATCACTTTCTCACCGACTTAACGTGGCGTCCTTCTGTCTTTCTTAGAAATAGTTTCATGGCAACTGTTCTACAGTTTTTTTTCTGGTTCCCAGCTACACGAATTTAAGCTGTTAATAGATTAGCAATTAAGTCTAAGCATTTTACTGTTGCATTAGCTACATATAACCATCACATTTAATATAGCTTTTTTCTCGCACTTTTAACATGTGGAACTTCCATCCGATTTTTTAAATCGGAACATTTAAATACAACATCCGTCTCCAGCTTAGGTCTGTTGCATTTATGCCTTTTCTCAAATCTTTTCATTCTCAGTCTTTTTTTCAATTTCACTTTCACTCTATGTACCCGACTGCGTTGTAACAGTATTATAACGTTGCGTGGAATAGATTCATTTATATTATTATAACAATATCATTATAATAATTGTTATAACAATATATATATATATATATATATATATATGTGTGTGTGTGTGTGTGTGTGTGTGTGTGTGAGTTTGTGAACAGATTCTTCAATCTGTAGCCTGTGACAGATGGATTAATCTATATATGTATTTCGAGACTGATAGATGAAAATAAAACCAAAAGACAAAGACTTTTCTTGTCCCTGAACCTATACCAGGAATCGAGAAGGTTGGTTGGTTGGTTGGTTCATTTAACCAGCATAGCAACCTTCATTAGGTCATTTAATGCTGAAAATCGTTTTGATTTGTTTTATTTAGTTTATTTGTTCTATTGTTTTTGTTTGTTTTTTGTTGGTAAGGTTTTTTATTCAAAACGTTTTGTTGATAATGTTTTTTTATTAAAAAAGATTTGTTGCTAACGTTTTTCATTCAAAAACGTTTTGTTGAATACTTTTATAGCATTTTAACTCCAGTTTGGGGGTCAAATCTCTACCCATAGCTAGGACCCTAACAGGTGCTACCACTCCGGGTCAGGGTGGACCTGGGAACAACAGCAATTACGAGATGGTTCTATGCTCCTCACAACCTCCCAATGAGAGACCTTGCTGCCGGATGCAGTTTACAGCCATACCCAGGACCAGGAATCGAGAAATTTTTGCGCGTGTCTGTACATGTGAATGTTGCATACCTGTTTGTGTGTGTGTAACTTTCTCCTGTATGCAAATTAGCAACGCTTTTTTCCATTTTCGAATGCCAATATTGATTTCTCTCCTTCCAGGTCAAACTTAAAAGCAGGCCGAATATTTCTTTTATTAAAACGAGGTTTGTACATGACTACCTCTCTTTTGTCTGTTTTCTTAAAAATTTTATGGCAAAACGAACTCATAATGATAGACGTTGTAGAACAAATCACCAGACATGCTGAGGTGACAACAACCAGTATCTGGCTTAAAAATCGATATAATATAAAATATAGATTAAACAATGTTTTACCACTGGGAAGTCAATAATGCTACTCTAATGGTTATTGATCAGAGAAACATTTCATGAACTTACAAATGCCCAAAGACCTATATAAGAAGTTTTTAATTAAAGACGAACCTAATTAAACATCCTGTTTCTTGTTGATATTACGCAAAAAAGGAAATTATATAAAAAAGCAATCTTGAAATGTGTTTGTGTGGAATAAATTGTTATATTGACTTTTAATTAGCATTAATTAATTCACTCCAAAACATACACGAATACATAGTTAGCATCTGAATAAATAGAAGATGCAAAAATAAAATAAGCATAGATTTTTGTTGTGTAATTCATTGTAAATAATAATTAATAACAACGATTTTAAGATTGCCTCATCATAGAATCATGATAAGGTCAGATTTACTGGAGTAAAAAGTCGAATAATAATTGCGTCTATTTGAAAATAAATAGAAGTGATCATGCAACAGCAAAATAAATTTATTGCTTTTGAAATTGATTTAAAAAAACATAATCAATAATTTAGTTTTAAGACAATCCAACAATAACTTCTCCGAAATCAATAATTATTTAAAAGTGATAAAATACGTATACTAACTGTTTATAGAAGCAAAAAATTCACGACAAACTACAAAATTTAAAGAATAAATTAATTGAAAAAAGTAACTAAATTTTACAAAACCACTATCAGCCAAACAAAAATCGACATAAACAAAGCAGCTAAATACATATCCGCTAAACTAATATGAGATAATAAAACAAGTTAGTTACCAATAGTAGAAGAATTTTTTAAATAAAAGGACCATAAAAACACGCAGATTTCTAAACTACACAAAAATCAACATTGGGAAAATAAGTAAACAAATAATTAAAAAATATACTCAGAACTAAGAAGTAAACTAAACATAAACCAAATGGAAATATACAAAAGAAACAAGCAATTGGTTTAACAATAATAGCCGTAAAGAAAATTGCTACTTAATACAATTAGACATAAAAGACTTCTATTCGTTCATTAATGGGCACACACTAAACTACGCATTAAATTTAGCAAAGCATTACATAAATATGCCGAAGGATATAACAAGGATATACGCAAATTAAACACTGCAGAAGTAAATATTGTATCACGAGAAGAAAATATAGAGTTGGGCAATATTTACATTTGGCAATGTGCAAACATTATGGAAAAGCTGTAAACAAACAATGGTATGAACATCACCCAGCACCGGTTACAGAAATAGAAGATGTAACCATTCTATGGGATTACACCATCTACACAGACAGAAAAATTGAAGCAAACAGGCCAGACATTATTGTTAAAAACCAGAAGGAGAAAACTTGTCTATTAATTGATATGGCTTGTCCAGCGGATTGTAACATAGCAATCAAGGAATTTGAAAAACTGTCAAAATATAAAGACCTGGAAATTGAAATAGAAAAAAATGTGGAAATTGAAAACAAGAGCTGTGCCAGTGATAGTAGGTCCACTTGGAATGATAAAAAATGGAACAAAACAACACATTGAAAGAATCCCTGGAAACCCCAGCTTAAGAGATATACAAAAAATTGTCTTATTAAGTACAGCCCACACACTAACGAAAACTTTATCTATGTAATGCTAGGGATGATAGGGAAGATAGAAAAACATGAAATGGAGTCATAACAACACGCCATGACCTGCCTTAGATCTCCCCGCAGACTTGGTTGGTAGTGAGACCAAAGCAGAAATCGAAATATGATGAAAAAATGACACAATAATAATAATAATAATTTTGATGTAACAATGGGTAGCTATGATGGATTTAATTTATGAGATCTCATAGACATAGTCATAATCAATAAACTAAGAAGTGTTATAAACAAAACATATTTATACAAGGACAATGGTCTAGTAATTCTAAGAGTCTGCGACAGCAGAACTATAGTAAATATAAGAAACAAATAAGAAAAACGTTCAAAGTGCTATGATTTGCAATAGGCACAAAATCTAATTAAAATTATCCATTTATTCGACATAACATTTAACCTAAAAATTGGAACCTACAAATCATATAGAAAAACAAATAATAATTTAATATATATTAATAAAAAGTCAAACCACTTCCTAACGTATTCATGCAAATACCCATATCTATATGTAAAAGAAGCTCAACAAATTTTCGTAGGCTAAAAATATTCAACGAAAACAAAAATTATATGAACCAGCAATAAGAAACAGCAGATATTTAAGCAAACTAGAATAATTTTAAAAATGATAAAAATTCAAACAAGACCAGTAAAAAAAGAAATCTAATTTGTTTGACCCTCCACACAACAGCTCAATAAAAACAAAAATAGGGAAGATATTTTTAAAAAACCTAAAAAACACTTCCCTAATTACAGTAAATTATAAAAAATTATTGACTAAAATGCAATCAATATCAGTTACAGATTCATGGATAACATGAAGAAATTAATAACCAAGTGTCATGAGAACACTGAGCAAAATCAATAACAATCAAAACAATAAAGACAAGTAAAACAACACCACTAAATTCAACTGCCAAAACAAAGAAAATGACCTACTAAACCCCAAATGTTTAACCAATAGCATAATATGCAAAGGTCAGTCAGTTTAGTGCCATACGTGATACACGCTTGAGCGATCATGTCTCGAAAGAGACATGACTGACTGGGCAGAAGATTATCCCGCAGTAGGTTGCCATTGCTTTCTGCGGTAGACTGGTTGCCGACCAAGGCTATTTAACCCATAACTGTCCTGCTATTTAACCCATAACTGGAAGGAAGAGACGGATTAATACCTTTCCCAAGGGTATTTGCGCGTAAGGTATAGTATGCAAAGGTATAGTAACAAATAGCATTTACATAGACAAAAGATTTTACATAGAAGCCACAAAAAATGAAGAAATATTTATCTACTACAAAATGTAATTCTAAATAGAAGGATACACAAAAAATAAAACCCTATCAAAATGTATGTGGAACAAATAAAATCACATCGCTATTAAAATCAATTGAAAAATCCTAAAAAGAGCAGCTGCATACGATACTAATGGTAAAACCTTTAAATTATGCTGAGAGGAAAAACTAATAATTTGTTTTAATGACCAAAGTAAACTCTTAAACAAGAAAAATGAAATAATGTGTAAATGTAGACATAAAAATATTACTTTGTCACTTAAACAAAAATTAAGATAAACACAAAAATAACATAATATAAACACAAGTCAAAAAGTATATAAATAAATACTTTATTTTACCTCTGAGCCCTAATTAGAATAAACACAAAAATAACATATATAACCTCTAAATAAATAAACAAAATAAATGTATACCGCAAATTAATGCACATAAACATATAATTTAACTATAAATGCAACGTTGTATGATTAATTCTATTATAAATCAACTTTTTTCTTTTCTTTTTCTTCGTCTGTTGTTAACAAACACATCAGAAGAAAATTCTGTAATTTTAAAAAAATTGTTGTTTTTCACGTTGTATTATACCAGTAGAAGTTCCTATGTACAACCATTTGATCATATGCGGTGACTGCGCCCCACTTTTAAAATTAACAAAGGGTAAATGACCTTCGATTAACATCAGGCATCCGTCTGCTCGAGTCCAACGTCACATATGTTACTTCATAATTAACTGGCATATATACGTGAGCAGGTATAAGTAAGATTGTGTGCGTAGGTGAGTGCGTGCGTGCATGCGTGTGTACGTGAACGCATATACATCGATATGTGTATGTGTGTGTGTGCAGATATATACCTATATGCATAAACATTAAAGCATGCAAAACTATGGTGTGTCTAAGAACAACAATAAATCGGCACATGACAAATTCCATACAAAAAAAAAAAGAAAAAGAAAAAGGAAAAGAGGGAAAAAGCTAAACATGAATGCAAAGCAAAAAATAACAACAACAACAAAAAAAGAATGATCATGACATCCTACACGTCCAAACACCTGCAACAGAATCAAACAAATAATAAAAGAAAAGAAAGAATAAAGGAAAGAAATTTTAAAAAAATTCTATAAAGAAAATAAAAAAGTTAAAAGGAGAGAAGTATAAGAAAGAATTTACGAGACAGTGGAAGTGGAAATTAACGAAAAATCAAATGATAAGATGTTAGGAAAAATTCAAGTGAATGAGAAAAGATTCTAAAAATTAGAACTCAATTTGAACGGTTTATTTAAAATCTCATGGCATTTTAAATTGAAATCCACATTCATTTGACGAAACATTGATGAGATATTGTTTTTTCAATATCGTAACAAATGGTACAATTTTGTAGTAGTCATTTGCATGTTCTAATGTAAAGGTTAAATAATAAATATTTATTGCTCTATTTTTATAATATTTTTATATTGAACCGTTTTAAATTAATGTTTTGAACTTTGCAGTTTACCCTATACAAGACAGCAAAACCACTAAGACACAAAGGGGTTACACAGAGGTGAAAAATTAAGGACAGAAACATTAATAAGGTATGATAAGCGGAAAGTGAAATTAGAAGGGCAGTAGATAGCGATTGACAGCTTTTAAATTTGTGTAGATTAAAGTTGGCTGGAAAGCATGTAACCGGAGGAGATTTCCTCCAATGAGATGTGCTAAATCAAGATTGTTATCATAGAATTTACGGTTATATCTAGCCGCTCAACTGACGTTGCAAATGAGAATGATGTACACCAGTGATCGTAATAAAGGGTTCGGTTCGAAGTTCCTAACACCTGACGAAGGACGGAGCGTAGAACGGCCGCTATGTCGTAAATATTGGCAGTGTCCGAACAATGTAAATAGTAATTAAAAAACAATTTTTCACTTAAATATTTTTGTCTTTGCTCCTGTAAGACAAGTAATTTGAAAATACAATTTTGTTTTTTTTATAAGCTTTTAAGCATATTTATCATGTATTCATTGCATTCACTTACGCGCAAATACCCTTGGGAAAGGTATTAATCCGTCTCTTCCTTCCACTTATGGGTTAAATAATAGGACAGATTGGGTTCTATAGCCTTGGTGGGTAACCAGTCTACCGCAGAAAGCAATGGCAACCTACTGCGGGTTAATCTTCTGCCCAGTCAGTCATGTCTCTTTCGAGACATGATCGCCCAAGCGTGTATCACGTAGGGCACTTAACTGACTGATCATGTATGTTCATTTTTTAAGGAATCTATTACTTGGAAAGGTTGAAAGCCAGAAGAAAACTTATATATAACATCAGGAAGCGATAGCTGAGGTTTCTAGGATACATAATGAGGAAGTGGGGTTTAGAGAGCAAGATATTCACAAGACATACAGAGGGAAAGAGAGAGAGAGAGAGAGAGAGAGAGAGAGAGAGAGAGATTAAAGAAAACCGAGACATATTTGATTAGTTTCAGCAAGTGGTTGACGGAGCGGGATTTGGGAGAGATACCAAGAGAAAAATATTAAGAGCGACAAGGGACTAGGGAAAGTGAGGTTCTATGATCGCCTGAAAAAAGCACAGAACCTGAAGAAGAAGAAGAAGAAGAAGAAGAAGAAGAAGAAGAAGAAGAAGAAGAAGAAGAGCTATATGCAGTAATGCTTTAAATACAAGATAATTTGTTCTAAAACCGAGCACATAACCTGAAACTCATATATCGAATCAATTTTCTATATTAAAATCAATGTGAATATTTCCGATCCATCCAGGCCGGTGAAAATCAGGTTTATTTCCATAAAGTTTACGTCTATTTGGTATTTGTGGGTTATTTACAAGCAAAAACGTAAAAATAACAAAAGATTTAGTTTACAAACAATAAAATAAAAGAGAAAAAGTAAATTGTGAATGAATTTCAGACGAGCCCTAGGCCATTTGGCAGAGAAATGAGAGAGAGGGACAGCAATAAATAGCCTAGCAATAGCTCGCTTAGTCTAAGATACCGAAGATTACCAAAATAAGTTAATTAATAAATATAACATTTCATTTAACTGTAACTAATTACTTTTTAAATTTTATAATGTTTTATTTGTTTTTAAAATTTTTATAATTTTTTTGCATTTTCTAAAGCTTGACTTTCAAGAAAATTAACATGAAACTTCACTACGTTTCTCTTTTTTGGACCCCACTCTCATTTTGTTTGTTCAACACTGCTTTCACACTTGCTTTCCCCAGACCCATGGTGTCACACAACACAACTTAATACAGCAGAGATCATTGGAGAACGTAAAGAAGTGAAATACGAGGGGAATAATCTTCAAGGTTGGCGATCGGTGTACTAACTGGCGAATGCTTAACAGAAGCTTGCTTGCCTCTGAAAGGCAAAAATCGGCCGAATTACGGCTTGTGTCTAAAAGTACTCGATGTCGGTGCCCTCGTCTCGGAAGACATTATATATATATATATATATATATATATATTTAAATTAAGCAAATAAGTGAATGACATAGTAAAGGTGCCTTCACGAAATTCGTTATCGGCATGGCCATACACCATTAATTAACAAGAATCTCCGCATTAATAATTGAAGAATGAATCTTTAATTCAAATTTCCTGTGTTAAACTGTGAGGTATTTTTCGTTTGTTTTTGTTTTTTTTTATATATCTGTGTTTTTTGTTTTTTTGTTTTTTTTCCCCTTTTTGGAGTTCATGCTTCATTTGGGAGGGAAAAAAGTTTGAAATTTTTATTTATTCTGTTATGCGAAGCTACTTTGGCCAAGGTATCAGCAGCCATTACACCTCCATGCCATGTGATGTTCTTTGAATGGGAATTTACTTAGCAGCTTAACTTGATGTTGATTTTTTGGAAAAGCAAGAATTGAAGAATGAATCTTTAATTCAAATTTCCTGTGTTAAACTGTGAGGTATTTTTCGTTTGTTTTTTATATACTTTAAAACTTAGTTAAAACTTAGTTAACTCCACTTTTGTAAGTTTGTGTTTTTTCGAAGGTTGTTCGTGTTTGTTTGTTTTTTTTTGTTTTTTTTTGTTTTTTAATAGGAGTAGATAGGTCACACTATCGCCCGGTCAATACTCCTCCCACGTCTATTGAACTGGAGTAGAGGCTCGTTCCTTGTTTCTTGTTTAGGATGTGGTTTCCGGTTTTCTCTTTTCTCTCTTCAGACCTTGGTACTGGTGCTTCCGTGAGTTTCCTGCGATCTGGCCGGTTGGTGGCAATGGCTCATCACTTGTGAGGGTACCGGGTTGGCAGTTTCCTGGTTGCTGCTTCCGACTGGTAGTTAGGAGCCCTAACTCTTGCGTAGCGTCAAGAGCGGCTGCTCTGATCAACAGTTGTATAATATCGGGGTTCTTGTAGTGCCATGTCGCGCATGGATAGGTGTCTCTGCAAGCGCTTTCGGTGGGCAACCCCGAGGCCACACCTTGTTGCAGCCCTAGCCAGTTTCCCTCCCAGCACAGATCGTGGGTAATGACCGCCTGTATCCTCTACCCTAGGTCCCTTTCTATAAACAAAAAACATGACGAAACAAATCAGAAATGTCCCTAAACCAGTTAAATCCAAACCACCTAAGCCCATTAACCTCTCCTTCACTAATATCCGAGGCATTCGTACTAACTTTGCTAGTGTAGAAGCGTTCCTGCATGAAAAGTCCCCTGACATCCTCGCGCTCTGCGAAACTAACCTCAACTCAGCTATTCCCTCCTCTGACCTCTTCATCCCTGGTTATCTTCCCCTTTTAAGGAAGGATTCCACTGTCCACATGCATGGGCTGGGTGTTTATGTCAGCGAACACCTCCCCATAACTAGGGTGACTTCACTCGAATCTACTGACCACCAATACATATGTCTCCGCTTGTCTCTCCTCAGTTCGGATAGCTAACTATTCTTCCTTTACCGTTCACCCTCCTCTCCTGACTGCTCCCTACTAGATAGCATTGCCGACGACATAGATAAGGCTATTTCCTATCACCCATTTGCCCACATATTTGTATTTGGAGACCTCAATGCCCATCACTCTGAGTGGCTTGAAAACGCCGTTACTGATTCGCCGGGTATTCACGCCATGAACTTTGCTATTTCCCAATCCCTTAAGCAAGTGGTGGACTTCCCCACTCGCTTCCCAAGCACACACTCGGGTCATTCGTCACTGCTAGATATATGTTTCACCTCTGCGCCCGACGCCTGTCAAGTCTCGCAGATTTGCCCTCTCGGCAACTCCGACCACGCTGTAGTCTCCCTCAGTATTTCTTTCCAATCTCACTCCCCCCAGGATCCCCCTACTTATAGAACCTCCTACCTCTACCAAAAAGCTGACTGGGATGCCTTTCGCGATTTCCTCTGCGACGTCCCTTGGGGAAAAGTGTTTGACCTATCAGTTGATGACTGTGCCTCTGAGGTCTCGTCATGGGTGAAAGCTGGCATTGATGCCTTCATACCCACCAGGAAGTATTGCTTAAAACCTCATTCCTCTCCGTGGTTCTCTCTGGCCTGCTCAGCCGCCATTGCCCACAGGAACCATTACTTCCGTCTATTCCGGAGACAGCCAACTGATCACAATAGGCGCCTGTTCACATCTGCTCGCAGTGAGTGCAAGAGAACCCTAACCTTAATTTTGGTTTAGGAAATGGATTTTTCATGATAAATTTTAAATTTTAAATTAGATCACAGTTTGTGGTGTGTAATAGATAAGATTTTATGTAAGAAGTAACATTTAATGTTAGTATGTAAGGTAATAGGTAAGTAGATAATCGGTGCGTAATAAATAGAATTTAATTTAGGAGGTAAGATTTAATGTTGTGCTCAGGCACAGTTTTTATAATTAATCTAGTTTTGTATATTTAAACTTAATTTTGACTTTAGAAAATCGATTTGTTCTATACAAAATTTTTAATTAAAAAAAAATTGTTTTTAGTTCCCAGTTTGTGGTGTGTGTAATCGTGTTGTTAGTACTATGAAGTTGTATCATTTCTAAGGGGTCCTAGCTTTGGCTTTCGTAGGTAATTTTTAGCATGATTGTAAGGTTAGTTCTTTAATGTGTCTGCAGTTTACTGTGGTTTTTTGCATCTGGTTTAAAAGCTTGTTGCTATTCATATATAGTAGTTAAGTGCATGAGTGAAGGACATAGTGTAGCGGACATAATATAAGGAACGGAAACAACAAAGATATAAATATGTGTATTACTGAAAAAATAATGCAGATAGCAATGAAATTTTTACTGAATAATGATTAGGGTGTAATGCATAAATATTATACAAGTTACAAAAAGTTACATAATAGTTTTTTTTAAATAAAGATTAAATGGAACAAAGGAAAAAAAGCTACTGGACAAAAGTTAAGGAAGAATGTTAATACTTTGCATAAACTTTTAATTGAAATTGTTAAAAACTCAATGGAGCTTTTCAACAATCAGTAAAAGTTCATTTACCATTTGGTTTTTATTTTTAAGGAATATGGCAAATTCTATACAGAAAACGCTCTCTTTTGAAGAAAGAAACTCATTATCGCTATCAAGAAAAAAGTCAATTTCAGACATTTCCGATATTGTTCATAGATCTAAAAGTGTAATTAGCAGGTATAAAACCGATAAAACATTAGATGCACAGCCAAAAACCAGCAGACCTCCAAACATATCGCAGTAGAAGGTCGGAGAATTGTTAGAATATCTGAAAAAAAAAAACGTTTTGAAACAGCTACATCAATTGCCCGTAAATTTAATGAAGACACAATAAGATCTTAAAGAAAACGGTTTCTCGAAGGTTAAAAAAAATGCAGGATTGCATGCCCGTATTTTAGCTTTGAAGCCTCTCATTTCAAAGTGAAACCAAAGGGCACATTTTGAATATGCGAGAGAACATGTTTGGACTGACGCACAATGGGCTACAGTTCATTTCAATGACGAGTCCAGCTTTACTATATTTGGTTCTGAGGGCAAAACATACGTACGCCGTAGAACAGGTGAAAGTCTGTCTTCTAAATGTATCAAGAAAACCGTTAAATTTGATGGCGGCTGTGTGAATGTGTGGGGACTGATTTCATATGCAGGAGTTGGCCCTATCATCTGGGTACATGGCAATATCAATGTAGAAATTTGCAAAAGGCTTCTTCAGCAGCATGTGGTACCAAAATTACACCATAATCTTTATGAATCTCTTATTTTCATGCAGGTCAATGCACCTTGCCCCAAGGCTCAGGAGGTTATGGCTTTATTTGAAGAAGAAGGAATTGCCCTAATGAAGTGACCAGCCCAGAGCCCCGGCCTGAATCTAATAGAAAATATTTCGAACATAATTAAAGAAGAGGGTCAGAAAAGAAACCAGAAGATCCAGGATCACCTATGGGAGTTACTGAAAGACGAATTGGAGGGAATTACTGCTGATCTTTGCAAGAAATTAATAAGATCATGTAGTTGACAATGCAGAGAAGTCATTGAAAATAAGGGGATGTTTACCAAATATTAACGTTTGTTGGTTTTTTCTGTTCACAATCAAGTATTAATAACATCGTTCTTTAACTTTTGTCCAGTACTTATTTTCTTTGTTCCATTTAATCTTTATTTTAAAAAAACTATTGTGTAAATTTTTGTAACTTTGTTTAATATTTATGCATTACACCCTAATCTTTATTCGGCAAAGCATTCATTGCTAATCATGCATTACTTTTTAAGTAATGCACATATGTATGTCTTTGTTGTTTCCGTTCATTATATTATGGCCGCTATTGTATATAAATACACACCAGTCTTTATTATAATAGTGAGTATTAATTCATACAAAAGCTTTGCTAATCTATGTTAGGTATCGCGTCTATTGCTATAAGAATTGTACAGTCAAAGGGGTCAGCTTTATATCTTTGACCTATTCATATTGAAAAAATATTTTGTATCTGTGAGCATTTCAATTACGTATCTAAGTTCTGTCTATGTGTACGAATTCAGACTTATTGCTGGTTTTTAATGTAGTACATTGCCGATCAAAGGTAAGCCTTGCAGTGGCACAAAAGCAGTCGGGGTTTATAGATAATAAGGTTAGCTTAGAGCTTAAAGAAGATTGTGTTGCGTCAAGGTTTTAGAATGGGTCTGCCTGTCTTAGAAGTCAGCATTTTAAATATGTTCTTTTATTGACATCATCTGCTGATCACTGATAAGTATGAGAAACGTGTTTTTCTTTCAACAACATGGTTTAGAAAACAGTGTATGAAAATGAATTTGGATGCATGAAAATTTAAAAAATGTGTTTGTGCCTGTTTAGCTGTTGTAGCACTCATGAAACAAATAAAAAAAGAAAAGTGCAGCAATCTATGTTTTTTAATAGTAACGTTATAGTAATAAATAGGCCAAAAACCACTCAAGGTTTAGGGTTACTGAATGTAGTGTGTGATATGAACATAAATGTGACTTTTATGAAGATATGGTAGATAGATTAAGATTGTCTCTAGACTTAAAGCGTAAGATTATAGTGCTCAAGAAAGAATCCGTGCAAAAGTTTGTTTGACAAACAGAAGTTCTTGGAAAGATTCTGCCGGTGTAGAAAATCCGTATTATCAGTGGAATACATAGTGAATGGGATTGCTTCTAATCTGTGAACTTTATGAAGCAGTCCTTGGCTTACACACCACTCAATAAATGCCGGGCCTAACTAATAAAACAACACATTTTAGGCAAAATTCGACTTTATTCCTCAACATAGTCTCCTTCTAGGTTGATACACTTATTGCAACGCTTCTCTAACAATTCGATGCCTTTTTTTTGTAGAACGGTTTGTATTTAGGGTAAAAATACGCGTCAGTTTCTCATATCACTTCTTCAGTGGAGACAAATCTATTTCCCTGGAGCTTTATTTTGAGGTTTGCAAACAGCCAGTATTCACTGGGAGCCAAATCTGGAGAGTAGGTTAGATGCGGAGCAATTTGAAACGCAGGTCATGTAGTTTTGTCATCTTTGCGATCGACTTGCAACACGGTGCATTGTCGTGGTAAAAGATCACTTTTCTTCTTCATTTGTGGGTGGTTTTGGCGATTTCTTCCTTCAAACACACCAATGATGCTATGTAATATTCTCCATTAATGGTTTTTCATTTCTCAAGGTCACCACTCAGCTGACCGCCGATTTGATTCCGGAGTGAAATAGTGGATCCTTGTTTCATTCATTGTCACAACTTTACACAAAAAATCTTCTTTTTGCATTGAAACAGTTGCAAACAACGTTCTGAATCGTCGATGCATTGTTGTTCCTGATCGGCTGTAAACAAACGCAACGCCCACTTTGAACACAGCTTTCTCATTGACAAATATTCATGCAAAATGGTGAATACACTGTAGTTTTATATGTTCAACTCCTCTGCTATCTCACGCAAATTTAACTTAAGATCGTCTAAAACGAGTTTGTGTTTTTTTTTTGTTTTCCGGGACAACTGCCGATTTTCGGCAATCTGAGCGTTCTGATTCATGTGTGTTTTTGTACAACCAACTTTAAAGTCAACATACCACCTCGTAACCGTTGTTTCAAAGACCAAATAACTTGTATCAAGCCATTGCATTGCTTGTACAGTCGTTTTTACCATAATAAAACAATGCTTTATAAACAAAGAAAATTAACCTGTTTCCATTGTTTTAAAAACTTACAACAGTAGCCTCACATACATAACTGAAATTTGTAAGCTAATAATCCGATTTGGCCAAAATTTTGTCCCGTGCTATTTGAAGGTTAGTACTTCATAAAAATCACATAGATTTTTTTATTAGTAGTGTCGTCGATATGTCAGGCCCGAGACATATTGAGTGATGTGTTATAAATGTTCAAGCTGGTGACATTAAAATGGAGAAAGTCTGAACATTTGTTATTGACAAATTATAAAAAATTGGTGTGTGCCTCCATGTCGGTGTAATAGCCAACTAGTCTAGTTGAACATCATTTTTTTATTATTGTATGATAAAATTTCATAAATAAAAGGCCCAAGAGTCAACCATAAAATCTGTAGAATACAGGACAATGTGGCTAGAAAGTTCTGAACAAGTGAACTAATGTGTGTCTCATCTGAACATTTATCATGGACATAGCGATAGAATAGCGACACATTTGGAAATCTGCGTCTGTGTGAACGAGGCAAAAAGGGATAATATAATAATATAATATATAATAATAGGTCCACACACACAGAAACACACACACATACACACACACACACAAATATATATATATATATATATATATATATATATGTAAAATTAATGTGTAAAAGTTTGTGAGCAAGCTGCGGTGTATTATTTCAGTCATACCGATTTCTATGTTTCATTAAAACATTATTGTTTACTGCTGAAAAATAACTCTGAATAGTGAAAACATCACTATCATGTCTTCACGAAACTTCAAAGTCGGTATAACTGAAATAACACTACTCAGCTAAGTGACACATTTCTACATGTTAATTTTATTATTTTTTTGATATCGAGCACTTGATGATAAAATACTGCTCTTCTAGAATGTTTTTCTACAATTAAACTACCAAAAAATCCCAAAATACAGCAGTCTGGCACTAAGCATCTTTAGAATTTAACACTATCGCTTTCTTCCTTTCGCGCACTCTCTTTCTCTGTATATATATATATATATATATATATATATATATATATATATATATATATATATATTTTGCTTATGACCAAATCTAATTAATATATATATATATTAATTATTTAGTTTTGGGTCATAATTAAATAGGAGTTGTATTAAAAAGTGTTTAATAAAACTATATTGTAAAACTTTTGAATATTTTTCATCTGAACATGATTTATTTCCGGGGCCAACGCTTCAAACTTTTAGTACCTTCAGGCGATTTTCAATCACTGATTTTACCGTTTACTAAACGCTCGAAATTGGATTTTTTGCGAACACGTGACTAGAATTTTCAAACAAGCAAATTTTTTTTCAAAAGTAGGGAGGAGTTATTTATGCATCTTATAACACTTTAATCTATGTTAATATGATCCTAGTAAGTATTTATGGGTAAAAATTACATTTGGACATAATTTCTCATCTTTCATTTAGTATTTATTTTTCTTTCTGGGAACAACATAATACTTAATTTTTCCTCCTGGAACTATCTGCATACGTTACCACCGTTGCATGGTTTGTCTATTTTCACGATACTTCAAGTTATACCAGGGTCTTTCCCATATTTCAGTTTAACTTTTTGCACGTGCCTAACCAGTTTGGAATACCTCAAATATTGTACTAATTTAAATGTAGAGTTAAGATTATTCTATCTGATTTTAAAAGTGTCTTTGAAAAATCTAAATATGTTTTAATTTGACCTTTTATATAATGTACTTCTGCTCTGTAAATAATTCCTTCTGTATTACAAATTACGTTAAGCGGACATTTATTTTTGTCTCTGCAGCTAGATTCCATATTAATGATGTAATTTTGCACATTGTTATTTAAGGTTCGGGCGTTTTTTATGTAAATGTCTAAATTACTAGTACACTTATAAGTTTATTTGATTGAATTCTTATTGAAAATATTGCTTAATTCAGAGTTTTTTAAGTGTTTATTGGTTACTTAGAAAAAAAACTATTCGTCCTATCTTAGTTATAGAATTATATATATATATGATTACTTAAAAATTATTTTTTAGTGATTCTTTTTGTTTCTGTCATAAGGTATTTTTACGTACGTGTGATTTTAGATTCATTAAGAACTATGATATTGCATTATAAATACGAGTGTTTAGACAGTTTGGAAAACTCATTCTTTGTCAGTCTGTTTGTAAATTTACGGTAAAATATTACTTATTATGAAACTTTTTTCGGGCATGATAAAATGCTGATTCTGTACTTGTAGCAGGCAATGTTAAATTTTAAGTAATACAAAAATATTTAATTAATATATCAGATTGAAAAATAAAGCTCATTTATTTTTTTAATTATTTTGATATATCTATATTGTGTGTATTTGGGCAGTATTTCGATTGAATATTGAATTCAATACTCAATATTTACCTTATATTTTTGATCTTGTGCGATTACTCAGATACTCGTAATCTAAAACGAATTGTAGCAAGGATGAGATACCAAATCATTATTCGTTCAGATCGATCATCGGAAGAAAACGATGAGAAGCAATGTCACTTGTCTGGAGATTTAGTCTGAATTTTGACAGTTGTAGGCCCTAAATATTTTTCCGACCTCATCATCCAATTTTAAACGGCAGCGTGAGAATAAATATACTTAAGAAAACATGAAAAATGATCAAGAAAATTACAAGAATCCCGTTGCTGCATCTCTATCTAGGCCCGTAAACATAACTTTTAATGGAAAGTAAATGAAACCCGTATAAACTATGCCTTTACATTGAACCTTTTGCTATTTATGTTGACTCGTTACCATGAGATACCTTTCACAAATGGACAGTCATTTTTATCTTGTTTATTCCTTCCTGTCCCTTTGCTTTGTAAACTTTGTTCGTCTTCGCTTTGCCTACAAAACAAGACAAAAGATAAGTTTGAATAAGGAACGGAAATGCGTGCCAAGAATCAGAAGGTTAATCGGTGTCTTTTCTCTCTGGACGTGCGCTGAAATATAAAACAAGAAATCTCCAAAATGATTTCCTCCAATGGAGATTTTGAAGACAATGATAACTTAAGTAAAGTATAGAATCAATATGAATACACACACACACACACACACACACACACACACACACACACACATCTTATGTATATGCAAAAAATATTTTATTCATATAGGCAAGTACAAGTTTCTTCGTACATTCTCTGGAAGTTTACATATGATTTAATGTAAGCTTATTTATCTTGGAAAACTTCAATTCATATTATTACTAGTATGTATTATTTTTCATGCATAGGGCACCGTCTTAAACCTTTGCTATATTCATGGAAAATTTTCGGGGAAAATAATATTTCACAAGAAGTTTACCTTAAATATAAGTTGTATTAAACATAAGTTAAGGCACACTAGCAAAAGAATTATGCAGGGGAAATTTGTGATCATTGCTAACAAGCAGTAACATCTCTCTCACTCGCTGAACATACACACACACACATAGGCACACAAACACACGTATATATATATATATATATATATATATATATATATATATATATATATGTGTGTGTGTGTGTGTGTGTGTAGGGGTCTGTAAATAAATACATAAATCAAATTTAATCTTATCTTATATTTCAAAGACGTTTTAAAACATGTAAATCTAAATTTTATTGATGCTGGGTTGATCACTTCTGATGTAAAAGCGATTACTGATATTTCTTGAACACTAATAATTATGGAAATGTTTATATTCCTTAATACCTACAAGCTACAAAAAGTGCTTGCATAGTGGAAAAGCATAATAAAGAAATAATTAAAATTATATATATATATATATATATATATATATATATATATATATATATATATATATATATATATAATTGGACAGTGAGGTCAACACCGAGAGGCAACAGTCTGTTCCACACTGGAACACAATCTTCAGACAGATGGTCTGAAGGTTGATCAGTTTGAACTCACTATTCCCCATATAGAGAATCTTTTCCCATAAATACGGTACCCTTAAAAGCATATTTTATCGTATATTAACACACACACACACACACACACACACACACACACACACACACACACACACACACACACATATGTGTATATATTAAAATATGAAAATATATTTTCTATGGCTTAGTATGTTCAGTTGCCATTAATAATTTTCAAAGACATTTGATTTCTGTCACAAAGTCAATTTAATTTTCAAATATCGCATGTAACCAGGCAATTCAGGTCTACTACTTATTTATTTCTATTGAAGTATATTAAATATGTTATATTTGGTTGATAATTGAACTAGACACACACACACACACACACACACACATGTATTTATATATATATATATATATATATATATATATATGTGTGTGTGTGTGTATGCGTGTGTGTGTATTCATTAAATACAGCCGACAATGATAACATATTTTTTCAGTAACCTACCATTTTTCCTTTTTGTAGGAGTTAATGAATATAAAAATTGTATGTAACTTTTATTGTCCCAAGCGCGTTCGGCCACATCTGTAGCCATTTTCGAGGGTGTTTTTCTCTCTGGCTTGATGTTTGATATGCATGAGCAAATAGATGACAGAAAATAGTTTAGAAGTGGTAACAGGAGAAAGAGTGTTTAAAGCTACAAGGAATAGGGAGATGTGGAAGGCCACGATCGCATCTGTCCTGTATATAATGCATTTGTTTTAATATAAATACCATATATATAATGCTAAGCAAGAGAATAAACGTCATATGTATATATAAAAAAGAGTTTGGCTAATATATACTAAGAATGTGTAAGTATTCGACGACGTCTTTTATGCCGTATCTGTGATCATTTAGTAGCCGTCATTCAATTTGTTTCATTCAAGTGAACACAGTACGAAGAAATATAGAAATTATGATCGTGGTACTGAAAATAAGTTTTGAAAAAGTTTTGTACCTTCGGCGCTCCCCATGATTAAAAGATAAAGATGGAGGCCGAGATCGATTTCCATTTGAGTTCATTACATTCATTAACTTGGAAAAAATGAGACATTCACGTCTTCCCACCAGTGATTAGTATGACTTGTATCAGTACTTCATCATCATCCTTAAAATATTTTTACAGTCTAAAACTATCTTCTAGCTTTAAATAACATGGAAAAGTTTGATAAAGCTTAAAAAACAAATTATTCGAATATATATATATATATTAGATAAGATGTCCCTCTTTTCTCTATCCGCCCAGTTAAGAGTAAATAGCAGGACAGACTGGGTTCTATACATATGTCGTTCTTAGGGTGACAGCCGGTCTAGGAGAAGGACAACTCTGTATTCAAAACCAACCTGAAAAGCATTGGGTTCGATCAGGCTATCTTGCCCAAGACAAACTACTTCTACTGTGGCTGCAGTACATGTATTGCCCTAAAGTGCTTGACGGGACTCGTCATAGCGATCGTGATTGATCTTGTGATGAACATACGAATGTAACATTAAATGATCTAACACATATTGCATAAAATCTGGATCCTTGAAATAGTCATTTAGTCGTCGTTGATTGTGAACGAGAAGGGGATAAAAATGATAGAAATCTTACAAAGAATGTTTCTAAGGTACTTGAAATATAAAAATGTGCTACTTAAACACCCAGAAAATGAATGCTGATTTGAAGTGCGTTCTGAACAGGGAAAAAATAATAGACCTTCGAAATTAATAGCTTGTACATTAATAAATTGTAGCAACATTATTCCTGAAATATCAAATGATACAGTTAGAAGGATAAACGGTAAAAGTTATATCAATGAATGTATTGCAGCGAAATTTTCATTAATAATAAAATTCGAATTAGACGAAAACTCTCGGGAAAAGAATTGCATAGGCATAAATAACACGCAGCGTAAAATGTAAAGAAAACAGAATTTTAATGAAAGAGAGTATGTCCGAATAGAAATGGGTAAAAAAATCAATCTAAAATATAGAAAACATTAAAATTCAGTTGTGGATTTTTAATCTTCTCTTTTTGACTCTATCGAAAGCAATGGGATAATATGGTTGCTAAAAGCGATACAACATGTTGAAGGTACAACTTTATATATTGTGATGTTTGTCTACACGTAGCCATTACATTAGATTAAACGACCCTATTTGGAGATATGTGAAAACTCGGGCTTGCAACAGAACTTTGAATGAAGTTTTGTTTAACCGTCAACAGAAATTGTAGAACATTCTTGCTAAAAAACAAAATTGTGTTTATTTATCAGGTGTTGAGTAGAAATTGAATTTCGTGTCAATGATAACCATACTGAACAGCGTTTACAACTTTTACTCTCCCGCAATATATAGATAAACTTATTCTGGTCAATTCCTTTCCATCAAAAAAGCTTATTAATCTTTATTTCTTCTTGTAGTTAATAAATGCTGCCTATATATATATATATATATATATATATATATATATATATATATATATATATATATATACTTATATTCAGGCTTTCTTTACCTAATTTTAATTTTTGAAAATAATTTTAATTTTTTACCGAATAAGAAGTTCTAATGACTGTAGAATTAATACCATTTATGGTTTTTTTTATCAAAACACTGACAGCTTTTCAAAGAAAATATTTTATATCATTATCAAAAATTGAAATCTATAATGTTGTCTGAACGCAAAAGCTCACCCTATATATACTTAAACAATATTATTACAGTAAATTTATTATGAAAAGAAACTTCTGAAAAGTTAAAAGAAACTTCTGAAACCCAAAAAATAGACAATAACAAAGAAAATGAAATAAAACTAAAGAATTTTGGTCGAACATATAAATTGTAAAATTTAAAATTAAAATTTAGAAAAATCTAAACAACTTTTTGTTATCTTAAAACCTTTAAAGATTATATCATGTACAAATATTTTATTGAATGTTGGTATTTTTCATGACATAAATATATATTTAGATTATTTCTATTTTTTTAATCGTGTCACCCCAAGCAAGGCATTCCACTGCCACTATAGCGCAGGGGATTACATAGAGGGATTGGATAGAGGAAATGTCAGAAGGAGGGTGATAGACGACTTAGGATCTACATAGGAAGAGAGTTGGAGAGAGTGGGTGTGAGTTAGTGTGTTAGAAGGTGTCTATTGACCTTACATTTAAACTCCTGGAGGTTGTAGCCGTCGGGGAAGCAAGCATGAGGTAGGGAATTCCACAGGCGGGAAGTGCGAGGAAAGAAGCTGTTGGAGTAGAAATTGCGGTTATATTTAATCGGTTTCACTGTAAAAGGGTGGGACCTAGTTGCCAATCTAGTATCTCGTGCAAATTCACATCTGGGGGGCACCAGTGATTTAAGTTCGTCAGAGCAGAAGCCATGAAAGTATTTATAGAAGAGGCACAGGGAAGCCACGTCACGCCGGTGAGAGAGATACTGCAGGCGGTCAGCCAAGTCGGTATCAATCACATTACAGATTCTTCACTGTATTTTGTCAAGAACATCTAGGAGAATAGAAGGTGCACCCGACCAGATGTGGCAACAGTATTCAATACACGGCCGGATGGTGGATTTCTATAATTGCAGGATAGATTCAGACGGAAAGAATTTCCGGGCCCTGCACAGAGAGCCGACTTTCATAGCTGCGGATTTAGCAATGTATTCGACGTAGTTATTCCACTTGAGGTCCGCTGAGAGTGTCAGGCCAAGCAAGCGTAGTGATTTACTCTCTGGGAGGGAAGCCTGTTCCATGCTAATGGGAGGGAGGTGCGGTTGTCTGTGGTGGTTATTTGACAGCAGCTTCGTTTCGGAAGAATTGAATTTATGGAGCCATTTCTTACCCCAATCCACCACGGGTTGGAGGTCCTTCTCAAGCTCGGCAGCGTGGGTCACCTTGTCACCTACATCTGATTTTTGATCGAGGCGAGAGTAAACTGTGGTATCAACGGCGTACATGCCTACTTGTGATCTTATGTTATCGGGGAGATCATTGATATAGATTAGAAAGAGCGTAGGACCTAGGATAGAGCCTTGGGGTACACTCGCGTTTGTAGGGTAGTTCTGGGAGGCTCGTCCGTTTAATACCACCTTCAGTGTGCGGTTAGAGAGGAATGACCGGATTAAGTCCAACAAAAGTCCAGTTATTCCATAGCTTCGCAGTTTGCGTAGAAGGCCGGCATGCCATACTCTGTCGAATGCTTTAGAGATATCCAAGGCGACGGTTCAGGCTTCCTGAGGAGGGGAAGTAACATAGAACTCAGAGGAGGGGATAGACGGGTCAAGGTTAGTTTCACATAGGGCTAAGATATCAGGTGAGTTAGTTTGGAGGAATGCTTCTACGCTATAAAATTTAGTGCGGATACCGCGTATGTTAGTGAAAGAGACACAGAGAGGTTTGGGCGTTTTCCGAGTAGCTGGTTTGATTTTGGTATTTTGTTTGTTCTTTTTCATGGTGTTTTTGTTGAGGAGAGAGGACTAGAGCAGAATCAGTTGGTTACTATTTGCAGCATGTGAGGAATGGAGACTGGCGCAGCCTGCAGCATAATGTGGCCTCGGATTGCCCACCGGAGGTTCATGAAGGGACGCCCGTCCATGCGCGATATGGCACTACAGGAATCCCGATATTATTCAACTGTTGACCAGAGCGGCCTCTCAAGACGCTACGCAAGAGTTCGGGCTCCTAACTACCAGTCGGAAGCAGCAACAAGGAAACTGCCAACCCGGTACCCTCAGAATGGAGAGACATTGCCACCACACTCACTAACAGCAAAGAGCTTCCAATTGAACTACCACTAAGACCGAAGGAGGATGTAGAAGGACCGGGAACCCCTTCCTAAACAAGAAATAAGGCGATCGCCTCTACTCCTGTTCAATAGAAGTGGGTGGAGTGTGAAATCGGGCGATATTAGGTACTATCTACTCCAATTTGGAAAAAAAAAGTGGTGAGTAAACTAAGTTTTAACTGAGTTAAAATCCAAAGAAATTTGTTTGAAAATTACAAAAGCACTCGTTCAAATGAACCATAGAATCAAGTAAAAAATACATAACTTTAGCGAGTTTCAAAAAATAAAAAAATAAATAACTCTTTCCAACACAGCTTACTCCCACTCGCTTTTACAAGCCATTTGGCAAAATAAAATTATTTTGCCATTTTGGTCGTAGATGACTGTGAGAGGTAGCTGTTGGCGGAAATAGCAGCTTAGTAGTAAAAAAAAAAATAAAGAAAAAAAAATGGAATAAATTATAAAGGGCTTAAAACAGGTCCAAAGAAATTTCTTTGAAAAATTACAAAAACACTCGTTCAAATGAACCATAGCATCAAGCATATTTAAAAGATAACATTTTACCAAAGTAATTATTATCTTGGAAACGTTGTCATTGTTACCATAAAAAAGTATTACTCACAATGATAATATTAATGAATTTAGTAACAGCTTCTTAAACACAACGATAATTAAGAAAAGCATTGTATCAATAATAATAACAATAATAATTTAACATTTATGAAGGGACCACATACACACACGCATACGTACATATATATGTATGCACACACACACACACACACACACACACACACACACACACACACACACACATATATATATATATAGATTAAATAATTATATATTAAATATATATATATATATGTATTAAATAATGATATATATTATCATTTAATTATTAAGTTTTTGGTCGTAATTAATTTAGACCACAACACGGTTGTATTAAAAGGTCTTTAATACAATTATATTCTAGATCTTTTGAATATTTCTTTCATTTGTAAACGCGTTATTACGCAACCTAGGTTCCAACCACATGGCGTTTTCAGGCGATTTGCAATAACTGATTTAACGGTTTTTTCTTTGTTTTATTTTTTATAACAGCGCTCACGTAACAGGGATATTTTTTATAAACGCGCAGTTTTTAAAAATTAGAAGCTATAACGTTTTCATCCATTATTATATGACCATAATTGGTATTTTATTGCATCGTTACACTTAGTCATAATTTCGTTTATTTCATTAAGTAATTCATTTTTTGTTTTGGGAATAACATAATAGTTAACTTTTCGTTATGTCTGGGTCTTTTCAATATTTTAATTTCAATTTCCACACATGGCTATCCAATTTTGTACAATTTTAAAAGTTTTCTATTTTGAATGTCGATCTGTGTTTGAACGATCTGGTATTAAACGTATCTTTGGCTGATCTAAAATATATTTTGTTTTGTCCATTTAAGTCATGTACGTTTGCTTTGTAAATGACTTCTTTTGTATTACAAAGTCCTTGAAGTGGGCATTTATGTTTTTCCCTGCAGTTACATTCCTTAATATTGATCATGTTTTATACGATGCTATGTAAATTTCTGGTACTTTGTTTCGTTAGGAAATTTTCTAAATTACTAGTACAGCTATAACTCAGTTTGATTGTATTTCTATTGAAAATTTTCTTTAGTTCTGAGTTGATCGATCAGTTTATAAAATATCTGTCCTTTTTTGGTATATACCTCTAAATTAAATAGTTGGTTGAAGCAGATAACCTTCGTTTTTTATCATTGTTTTATTTGTCTGTTTAGCTGAGGATTGTATTCTAAAATGTTCTTATGACAAGATTTTCTTAGTGCATCTTCATAGTTGTTTTTCTTTTCATCAAATAATATTTGCTTGACAAATTTTGTGATAGCCTGTGCTTTATTCTTTTACGAATGTGCTTGATTATGCTTTGGAATGGTTAGATAATTTGTTTATGTACTTTATGTTTGCTTTCACATATGGAGAGATATTGCCAGTTTTAAAGTTTAATTCCACTAAATATTGGACTATATTTCTATTTGTGACGACTACTATCTGAAAATATAGCTGTTTGAAGAGTTTGTAAAGTGCTTTTCTTATTTTATCATTTTTCTGTTGTTGTCCGGTGCTATCATTAATTAGTCATTTTTGTATAATCCGTGGTTTTCTATATTTTATATTCTATTTTCTATATTGTTGGTTTTATTTTAAAAGTATATACATATAATTTCTTAAATGGTGGCTCTGTTGAAGCTTACGGCATACCACGTTGAATACACCGGTTCTCGTTCGATCACCGCAGTTAAGCAACGTGATCCTGGTCAGTAGTTAGATGGGTGACCGCTTGGGAAGTCATGGCGCTCTAAGCATTCAGTGACGGAGTAAAAACACCCTCGATAGCCTTGGCGAAGCATCAAGTATTCAGCTATTGGACAAGATTATGAATTTCGCTATAAACTGTGCTAGGGTTCCAAATGTACAGGCAATACTGGAGGGGGTGTAGTGAGTTCTATCTCGGCCAAGGCTGCACGATGACGACGTGGTACATTAAAGGTGCCGTTAATTGATTTTTAATCCATGTTTTACCTTTGTGGAAAAGTGTTGATCAGTTATTGTAAATCGCCTGAAGACACCACTTAGGAGAAACCTAGGTCACGCAATAACTCGTTTGAAACTAATAATAATGATAATAATAATAATAATTATCAAACTATGATAATTTCCTAAAAATAAGGAAAAAATACGAAATATGAAAAACACTTTGATACAATTTCTACGATATTCTTTCTGAGAAAGAATGCGTATTTATTTATTTATTTACTTTTATTTATTTACTTATTGATAAACTTATTTTCGACGACTTTAATGAAAAAATAACTGAATGTACTTTAGGCAAACAAATTATTATTTTTAAAATTCACAGCAGTAATAAAATTAAACGTATGTTAACTTTTTCTTTTCCACTATTTTTTTCTAATCAATTATTTTTGTTACAAGGACTAATTGGTAGTAGCAAGAATTCTTTTAAAAAATACTCTGTAGTGATGTTTTTCTTGTTTCATTGAACGGCTGTTACGTCTAAGTTTGTGATTTTTTTTTTACCAGAGTCTTTCTCTTTAAATTCGTCTTCTAAATGAAATTTTGTTTTAGTATTTCAACGTAAACATGAATTTTTCTTCGTATATTATTTAGGTACCATCAAAAAAATCGCTAAAAAACAACATGAAACAGCATAGTATGAATAAAAAAGTTCATAAACTTAATAAAACAAACTTTTTCCATCAAAATATTTATATTTTTATTAAGAGGAAAGATCAAAGCAATTTTTAATTATTTTAAAAAATTTTTGAATCACTGTTAACATTTTCGAAATTTTGATAGAAAATGTTGTTTTTATTTGAGTTAGCGGCTAAAAAAAACTACGCCTTTATTACGATGGGTTACGTAATAATGACACAACCCACTTTTTTCCCGGTAACAAACACATTAATTTGAAAATTCTCGCAAAAATCAGATAATAGTCAGATTTGAATGAAACTTTCAGTACTCATTCACAAATAAATGAAATTATTTTTGAAATTATTATATTTTTAAATATCTTGGTAAAAATATTTTTTTAACTCCATTGCCCCCCCCCCCCCTCTAGCTGAAAATTTTTTATTAGTTAAATGCCAGACTCATTGGTGCATATAAATCATCTATGTCTTTTATTTTAAAGTGGACAACCTGGCCGAAAATCTGCTCCGAAGAGTAAGATAAAAATGCAATAAAACTCTGATATAATTTAAGTTGATAAACTTTTAATTGCTGGAATAAATAATAATTATTAAGGACATTATAGTCTGAAGAAAAAAATGTTTTCGTTTACAAATAAAAGTTTTAAATAATTGTTTATATTTTTTATTTTATTATTATAATAATTCATAAAAGTGTTAAAAATATTTTAAAAACATGTTATAAAAACGTTGTTGAATTTCTTTTTTACTTAAGAATTGATTATCATATTGCCTATCGAAAATTGAAAAGTTTAATAAAATCATTCACCCATTTTATTTTTAAAATAATTAAAAAAATTTAAATTTTGGAAATTTTTATTAATTACGGTGTTCCATAGGGGTCATAACAAGTTTCCATAGAGGTCGTATTGTTTTTAGAAGTTAACAAGTGTTTGGATGAATTCCCCTTACATCGAAAACGACACAAACCACACTTTGATTCTAATTTCATTCTTTTTTTTATTAAATTAAAATTATTTTAAAGGAAATTTAATTTTTTTAATTTTTCAGAAAGCATATTAATAAATAATTTAAGATAAATATGTAATATCTAAACATAAAATATTTAATATTTTAGAAAAATATTAATAAATAACATAATATAACTTAGTTCGGTTATTTTAATTTAATTCTTTCTTTTAAAAGAAATTTAAATTTTTATTTATTCAGAAAGCATATTTTTACTTATTCAGAAAGCATATTTTTATTTATTCAGAAAGCATAGTCTGGCTATAAATCTAAACTAAACTTCTATAAAATATTATACTTGCTGAAAATATTATGTTAAATTTTTAATTTTACTATTTAGTTAAAAAAACAACAGAAAAAATTAAATTTCCATGAATCTTTTGTCACTTTCGGTCTCCATCCAAATGTCATTCACACCTGCTACTTGTCAACACATAATTTGACGCTTAGATAACTGCTGACAAGAGATCTACCGTCAGTAAAGAGTGATATATTTCATAAATTTCCCGACGGTAAGCATTTAATACTTGTTTGAAATCAGATAAAGGTAAGTTTCAATTATAACAATTGACTTAAATAACGTTTCAAGGAGGTATATATTTTTTTTGCAAGATTTTAAAAACATAAATTTAGCTACTGTTTACATAATGTGCTGATTAGTCAATAATGGCGGTAAATTTAAAAAAAAATTCAGCAGTTAAATTTGTGATTCCGATCAATATAATTTCGGTTTGAACTAAACCAGGGTATTTTGCTTACTGTAATTAGTAAATTTAATCTCTTGGCTTTCAATTAAAACTAAAATTAAAGCATCAAGAAAAGATTTTTATTTTTAAAAATTAAATTTAAATTGAGGTATCGAAAATGAGCAGTGATTTTTTGGAGGTACCTAAATTATTTATCTGTTTCCTCTTTAATTTATCCTAATAGATTCATTAACTAGTTTTCTTATTATTCATATTTCCCTTAGTTGTCGATATTTTGAAATAATCTTTTTTAAAAACCAAAACCAAAACAGGACAAAATACGGTGAAAAACAGTTTAATACAATGTCTACGATATTCTTTCTCAGAAAGAATATGTATTCATTTATTTAATTATTCATTTCGTTTTATTATTTATTTAGTTATTTTTCTTTTGATAACCCTGCTATTTTCGACTACTGTAATGCAAAAATAACTAAACATACAGTGAAGTAACAAATTATCATTTTTAAATTTCACAGCAAAAACAAAATTAAAAATATGTCAACTTTTTCTTTTCCATTAATTTTATATTTTATTTTATTTTTTCTCAATTATTTTTGTTACAAGAACTAGTGATGGTAGCAACAATTTCTTTTTTTAACAAAATTTTGTAGTGTAGTGATGTTTTGTTCGGTTGAGCGGCAGTTACGTCCAAGTTCTTTTTTTTTACCAGCATTATTCTCTTTGAATTCCAATCGTGTCTCTGTCAACGGTTGCTTGGCCACCCATTGAAGAGAAGGAAAACTCTGAACAACAACCCGCAACTCAAGGTGTTAATTGTGCCGAGGAGTGAACGTTCCTCCACAGGCTTCGGAACCCTGTTTGGAAAAGACGGTTACCCAACGTCCCCGGCAACTGTGGGTGGACTTATGGACCCGTGCGTCACTAGTGAAAAAATATGAAAATTACAAATAAAAATAAAAAGTCCAGTATGGCCCTTCCAGTGGATAAACAGGGAGCCCGTCTTTCAGGAGGGAACCTAAGTGAGGTCCAAAAATCTGCCATAGGAACAAATTCCTATACAAAGAATGAATCTTCAGGTCCCCACAACCAGGGTCATCCTAATGATGGCCCTGAAAAATTTCTAGCTCGATCTATAACCGTATATTTAAAGAAAGGAAAATAAAATGGTCACGTGAGGAGAACAAAGTAGTTATGACTGTATTTCATGAAGCGTTACTCAAACATCCAAAACACATCACTCGCCAAACATATGACATTTGGCGAGAAAAAGTTAGACGAAAAAATAGAAAGTACATAGAAAATAAATTAGCCAATGTACGAAAGTACATGATGCGAAATAACCGAGTGACAGCGGTTGAAATTAATAAGATAAAAAGAATTGCAATCAGAATAGACGGATCAACAAAATATGAAAGGGAACTGAAATCAGAAATAAAAAGTAGTAACATCACATAAGCCACAGGTCATAATATAGAAACCGTGATACACAAAAGTCACTGTGAAGATAATGCTGTAAGTTCAGAGGTGCTGGAAAAGTGTGATCTGAGTCAGTTAGAAGACGATAAAAAAACGAGTTTAAAACACATTGAATATAATTATTTGACGGAAAACAAGAACAGTATAAAGAAGCCAAGGAAGAAATCAAGAACCATATAAATCAGATACAAAATATTGCAATGAATGAACGAGAACAACTCCCAAAATTAAAACCAACAAAGCATAACTTCGAAACTATTAAGGTCTACAATTCAACATTCAAATTAATTTTGGATGATGAAAACACTCATATAAATCTCAGTGAATTAATATGTATCAGCAATAGCAGCAACAAAAAATTGAACATCGATCCACCTTGGAAAAGAAAAAAAGAAAAAGAAATCGCAAAACTTAAAAGTGAATTATCAGTACTCGATGAACTTTTAAGAGGAATAAATGTAAGAACAAAAAAGGCAGAAAAGTCGAAAGAAAATACAATATTAAAAATGAAAATGAACTCCTATCAACTAAGGAAAAAATAAAGCAAACACTACAACTGAAGGCTCAAAGAATAAGACGCTATGAGTAAAGATCAAGATTCTACAGACAAAAACAAGATTTTTCAAACTGATGCAAAGAAATTTTACAGGAAAATAGGTAAAAAATGGAATTAAAGTAACAGTTCTCCACCCCCCAATGGAAGAAGTTATACAGTTCTGGGAAAAATATGGGCTTGCCCTAAAGAACATAACAAAGAATCAGACTGGATTGCGCAAGAGATGAAACGAATGAAAAATAAACCAGAACAGACATGGGCTGGAATTACAGAAGATGATGTTAAATGTACACTGAAAAAAGCAAACAATTGGAAATTTCCAGAAACAGATAAAATTCTTAACCTTTGGCTGTATTATTTAAATACAACACAAAAGAAAAACTAGCCAAAGAACGTCAAGAAATGGTTAACGATCCCACTAAAATTGCTGCATGATTGACCAAAGGAATTACATTTCTCCTACCCAAGAATAGTGACACAAATAACCCGAAAAACTACAGATCAATTCTATGTCTTCCGACAACATACAAACTATTAACATCTATTAAAAAAACCCAGACTTATTTCTTCTTGGAAAAAATGACATATTACTCGCTTGAACACAAAGGGTGCAAACGTGGCTGTTACGGATGTAAAGACCAATTACATATTGACGGGATGATCTTAGAAAACCGCTTCAATGCAAAGAAACATCTTAGTACTGCCTGGATAGATTATCGTAATGCATTTGATAGTGTACCACATTCCTGGATCTTAAAGACTTAAAAATATGTGTAAGGTATCACCGTCATCATCAATTTCATCAACCAATGCATGTGAATATGGAAAACAACCCTTTACCTCAATCATATAAATGGAACCTATAAATCTGATGAAATAAACATCAAAAGAGGTATATTTCAAGGTGACTCTTTGTCTCCATTGCTATTTTGCATATCATTAATAGCATTAACCAGTCAACTTAACAAGACAGAATGTGATTATAAAATAGCTCAAAAGAAAAAAAGCCATCTATTTTAAGTGGATGATTTACAGTTGTATGTTAAGAAGGATAATGAGCTGGAAGGTCTTCTGCAAACTGTAAAATGCTTTGGTGAAGACACTGGAATGAAATTCGAATTTGAATAAATGTGTTAAAGCTACAGTTTTACGAGGATCGCTACAACAGACATACTCAATTAGCTTCGACCCTGCTGTAACAATGAAATATTTAGAGCCAGAAGAAGCTTATAAATACCTAGGAGTAAATAAGAGTGAAAAGATTCACCATACAAAATGAAAGAAATAGTGCGTAAAGAGTACTATAGAAGGTTACGACTGATATTAAAAACTGAATTAAATTCTCAGAACAGAATTATGGCCATTAATAGCCTTGCAATAGCAGTTGTCCAATATAGTTTCAACATCTTGAACAGGACTCTGAAAGACATCAGACGAATGGATTCTAAAACAAGAAAGCTTCTTTCTAAGCATAAGATGCATCATCCGACGGCTGATGTAGACCGTCTATACATACCCCGTAAAGAAGGTGGGAGATGTTTTGTTTAGCTAGAATTGTCATACAAGACAACATCTATTGGCTTACTAACATACATAGAAACAACAATGTACTGGATGACATAATTAGTCAAACAACATGAAAGCAGAAAGAAAAAATATTCAATAATGAAAGAAGGCAGTAAATACCAACAAAATTTACATTTAGTAGTTTCTATAGAAAAGCAAAACGGAAGTCAAGAACCAAATATTGCGGCAAAAAATATGAAACAGAAAGCCAAGGATAAAGCTCTTAAACAGATGAAACAACGCTGGTAAGACAAACCTCTGCATGGCCAATATCTAGAACATGCTAATTAATTAATCCAATGTTGATGAAGCTAATACTCATTACGTGCTTTACGTGCATATGGATTAAAGTCTTTATTCTTGCAGCGCAAGACCAAAGTCTTTTCACTACGAACTTTCAGGCAAATATTATACATAATAATGTGGATCCAAAATGCAGGTTCTGTGATAAATACCAAGAAACAATAGACCATCTAATATCAGAATGTTCTGTACTTGCCCCAAATGAATATAAATATCGATACGATAGATTGGGGCAATATTTACATTGGCCAATGTAAAATATCTAAACAAACACTGGTATGAACATCACCCAACACCGGTTACAGAAATAGATGTCACCATTCTATGGCATTACACCATCTATACAGACAGAAAAATTGAACCAAATAGGACGGACATTATTGTTAAAAAACAGAAAGAACAAACTTGCCTATTAATTAATATGGCTTGTCCATCGGATTGTAACATAGCAACCAAGGAATTCGAAAAACTGTCAAAACCTGGAAATTGAAATAGAAAAAAATGTTGAAATTGAAAACAAGAATCCTGCCAGTGATAGTAGGTGCACTTGGAATGATAAAAATGGTACAAAACAACACATTGAAAGAATCCCTGGAAACCTCAGCTTAAGAGATATACAAAAAATGTCTTGTTAAGTACAGCCCACACACTAAGTAGAACTTTGTCTATGTAACTCTAGGGATGTTAGGCAAGATAGAAAAATCATGAAATGGAGCTATACAAACACACCACGACCTGCCGTAGGTTTTCTCGTAAACTTGGTAGGTAGTACGACCGTAGCAGAAATCTAAATATGATGATATTTATCCAATGAATAAAGAACGAAGCAAATAATGACAGCATATATAATTTCGGACATACATTGGCCATTCCATGGGTTAGAGCTTTTTTTGCATATGAACGGTAGAAATATTTATGAATAGGAATAGTTAACTAATATCAGTTTGAACGTTACAACGGAAGGTTGGGTTAAACCACATAATGTTACATTTACGTGATATCCGTTTATTTTTGTCTACCTTGTTTTTAGCTGATTATTTTAAATTAGTGTTGACTTTAGTTTTTCTAAATCATTAATGTATACAATACATTTATGCTTTAGGAAAAAAGCAAACTCAACAATATATATATATATATATATATATATATATATATATATATATATATATTGGTCGTTAGCATATCAGCAGTAGACCTGGTGAAGTGGAAAGTATTAGCATTATGTTTTACGTAGGGTGAGTATGTGGTATTAACTAAATCTAGAGTAACATCTCGGAAGTCAACATTTTTTTAGGTTAGTTTGTACTATAAATTAAGATTGACGTTTTTCATTAGGCTATATAAAAATTTACGAATTCTATCTACTTTAGAGTTTATAGAATTATGCACAATCATGAGACCATCGTCAATCGTCTCTATATAACCTAATGTCAGCTATATCAACAGCACGATTTGTAGTTTGAATGTTCAAAATAAATAGACTTACACAATACGATGATTCTGCAGAATCAAGTGTTCCCATGGCAACATCAAATACGTACCTGGAATAAAATTTTGTACACTGTTCATTGTTGTGGATGAGAACCGATTGTTTGGAGTTTGATATGATATCTCATTCCTTATTTGTGAGGTCAGAATACTCCACAGAAAAATCCAGCGATAAGATGAGCAAGTCCTTTAAAATGGAGGGGTAAACGGATAAACGAACGTTGAGATTCGTGATTAATGTGGTTGAACCAATTAATGACATCAGTACTGTTACTCTAGTTGGTTAAACCTATGCTTTGTTTAATTTGTAAGTTGACTCCCTAAAGTATTTGTTTGCTAATTTTATCAATTTCTTGTTTAGTAGGATTAATAATTCTAATCGTGCAATTTGTTTCAAAGTCAGGTTTGTGATCTTTTATAGTAATGTATTATTTGATATGCTTGAGCTTGCTGACTTTGTCGCTAATTTTTAACTTGTCAGTTATAATTTTACTAGTAAGATTAATATTATCTAATTTGTTTATTTGCTTCTTAGGTTCTTTGTAAATAAAGAGTTGTAATAATGCGGTGTAGTTATATAGTAATTATCTATTTTGTCAGAATGTAGGAAGATTTTCTCTGATGTGTTGATTTCTTTTACAATAGAATCTGGTTGATTTTGGAAATTGTTTTTGTTAGTGTGGAATTTAATATTGTTAATGGTTTGAAACAAATCATATTTAACCCTAATAATTTTGCAGCGTTATGTTTTTAAAATCCATAATAATAATATTCATCGAAAGGATGTTATTGTGCGGGAGGAAATAGGCTTTCCATGTCATCCTTCTAATACTGTTCTCAGTTTTTTAAACACTTTGGTGAAATAATCCCGTTTGCTAGAGGTTGAGATGTTATTGAGTAATATGTTTTTTATGCAAAATAAAAATGAAAGAGAAGAGTGATCTACTATGAAAGGAGAGAATTATATATATATATATATATATATATATATATATATATATGTGTGTGTGTGTGTGTGTGTGTGTGTGTATATATTTCCCTCCTGTCTTTCTCAGGAGATATGATTATTTTAGACGGCATATATTGACATGAACCTTTTGTTATCATTTTTGACGGCACGGGCAAATTCGTGTGTCGTGGACATAGTAGCTGATTTTACTTCGATTTGTACAAGGTGAGACAAATTACACCCATTTAGTCCTCACAGAAATACATCCCACACAATAATAAGACACTATTAACAATAGTATTTTCCCCGTGCTAATGTCTTACCATTATAGAAGAACTGTTTCTGGGAAGTATATGTAGGAGATCTTTCTGCTGCACACTGAATTTATGCGTCACTGACTGTGACATCACTACGCATAACTAGTTTGATATGTAATTTTCCTATCTTTATCAACACTAGAACCCATTTCCTTTAATGCAATTTGTTTCATATTTTTTCTGATTTATTACTCCATCGTTAGTTAAAAATTGTTATTTGTGTACGCAAGAATCACGTCCTCTGTGCCTCTAATTATATGCGCGTAAAATGAATGAATTTCTAGAAGAAATTATGGCCTTGCGTTTTCTTACAAGTTTTTACTTAAATAAGTGTGACGAAAGAGGAGAAAAATGTTTCCTATCTTCTCTCCCAATTATGTAAGAGAGGGAAAAAATTAGCGTCACATTTCGAATGTTTCCGAAAATCTAATTTTGCTTCAACATCTTTCCAATCAGAAAAAGTAGAAAATGTCGTGTTTACTCTATGAAACAAATAAAAAAAATTTAAAACGTGAGCTAAAAAAGAAAACATGCAATTTTCTTTGGAGTGCAGCAACAAATAACAAGCTATTATGAAATTTATTTCATGTGTTAGTATATATGTATGGTATATGCAAGAGTATGTTTAATATGCGTATACATATTCAGGGTCGGATTGTGTTTCTGTTGGTATGTTCATATATGTACATATGTGTATACAGATTTGGTTTGTATGTAGGGCTTCTTTATAACTTGTGTTTGTCTCTGTGAATTTTTCTGCTACCATTATTTTTATAAGAATTTCTCTCTCTGGGTCCTCGGTTGCGATCAGGTCCTTGATTGAATATTTATTCATGTTGGTTTTGTATGGAACAAGGCAAAATAGTTTAGCACTCTGTGAACTGATGTAAAATCATTGCGCTCATATTTCACACTAGACCGCCAAAGGAAACCCTGTGTAAATTTCACCTGTTATTACTCCCGAAAACCAAATGAAGAAGTACGTGACCACACACTTGCATCTACACTTACGAGTGTGAGAACGAAACTACTGGACAAAAGAGAATATACGTATAAACAAACTCACATTAGATGATTAGGCGAGGTCTCTCTTCTGAGCTATTATATATGAATATACAATCCAAATTTTGGACGAGCACGTGGGGCTGTATGCACTAGAATGGCTGAGAGTAAGAAACGAAATATTGGAGTGAAAAATAAAATGTAAAATTTGACTTTTGATAAAGTTTATTATTATTATTATTATTTATTTATTCTGTTGAATGTATCAGAACGTTGAGATTATTTCATTACAGCCACATTGCAGTTCCAAACGATTACTGAAGTTAAAGAAAAGTCGAGCCTGGTTAGTACCTAGATTGGTGACTGCTTGGGTATACCAATTTCTGCAAGCTTAGATAGGTGGGTGGCGTAATGGATAACATTACGAAATTGTAAATCGGAGCTGGAATACAGATTCCAGTTGGATTCATTTTTGTAACTAACACACAAATACCTATAGCGCCTTTTCTTCTCTAGCTGCGGGTTAATTAGTAAAACGTGGATCACTAAAATTACTATTATTTCTAAACCCCAGCCCCACCAAATGTATACAGACTATTTGCTTTTCAGCATTCAGAGATTGATGTGTGACAGACAAAAAGCAAGAATTTCTTCGACCTTTAATCGTAAATTGACAATATGAGTACGGTTCTTGAAGATTTTGAACTTGCAGTCATATTTTTGACTCTGCTTAAACTTTAAATCATAGAAGTTGATTTTTCATCAACGTATATAACATAATTTAAACAATAAACGCACACACAAATATATATATATATGAGAAAGAGAGAGAGAGAGAAAGAAAGAGACAGCGAGACAGAAAGGATTTATTTGGAAAATTTTTTCATGTAACTCATCTGTGTTGTTTCAGTCATGCCAATTCAAATTTGTGAAAACATTCTGATTTCTTCTCTTTTCAGGGATTTTTCGTTCTGCTATCACTATATATATATATATATATATATAGATAGATAGATAGATAGATAGAAAATGAGAGATGAGGAAATGGTAGAAAATTTATAAATGACGCGTTTTGCTGAGAACGCCTGAACTTTTAGCTTCCTCATTGTAATCTAAGAAAGTCAAGAGAGAAGATGCTATCAGAAATATGCGACATTAATAATTTTTTTAATTTCTTTGATTATTTTCCATTTGTTTCCGATACTATTATACATTCTCCCTGAAAGCAATACACAGCGCCTCCTCTGTTTCCCTTTTTCCTCCGACCTCAAGATGAACCGTTACATTGAAGTAAAAGCTAAATCCATGGCTAGAAAAGTTGGGTCACTGTGTCGGTCCAGGAAGTTTTCCCCGCTTGCGTCCAGTTGAGGATCTGTAAACTTGGCAACAGATATTTTTTCAACGATAGGATGCGGCTTCCCTGTGTCTCTTTTACAAATATTTTAATGGCTTTTGCTCCGATGAGCTTAGCTCACTGGTGCTCCTTCCACAAGAATTTACTCGATCAACCAGACTTGCAACAAGGTCCCACCCATTTTCAGTTAAATCAAATAAATGCAGCCGCCAGTTCTACATCAGCTTCTTTTCTGACACTTCCCGCCTGTGTAACTCACTTCCATTTACTTGCTTCCCTGATGGCTACAAGCTCCACGAATTTAAATGAAATGTCAATTACCATCTCTTAACTACTTTCGTTCTTTCCCCACCACCCCGTATATCTTGTTCTCACCCGACCCTCGCAACTGTCTCTACACCGGTATTCCCATCCTTATCTTGTCTTTTCTCTGACACCCCCTGTAACTGGTTCGTCTTTGTCTTTGTTAGTCTGCTTAAACTTTCTTCGCTTTGCTAGAGGTGAAATGATTAGATAATATAAATATATTTGAGAATTTTATAATGAATATCATATATAACGTAAAATCGATGATCCAAGTTGGAATTCCAGTGCAGTTCGTTACAGTCGTGAAAATACACTATGAAGAAGTTAACATTCATTTTTCACCTCCCAAGTATTGGTTTAAAGACTAGAAGAAGCTGGGCTCTTCCACTATAGATGGTAATCAGTCGAAGAACAGTAGAGCTCTGAATTAAAAAGTATGTGTGCGAATTCTCATCTTGAGCAGTCTTTACTGGATTATGTCAATTGATATTCAAAGAATTGGCATTCATGTTGCACAACTGGCATTCATGTTGCACAACTGTCGATCATTGTAATCTCTCATAGAAGGCTGAGCGAAAATGTTTTTCTCGTTTGAGCCTGTTGAAACTTCTACGTATTTCTGTAACATTTTCTCACAAGCGGTCGAGTAAATTACACTTTCAAGTCTTAGCTTATTGTTTTGTCTAGTATTGAATACATCTTTTGTTTTAGATGTCAGTCAGTCACTTAAGTTACATACATGATACATGCTTAGGCAATCATGTCTCCAAAGAGACAGGACTGACTTAGGATATTTTTTCGCAGTATGTTTCCATTAATGTGTGGTAGACTGGTTGTCAACCAAGGCTACAGAACCCCATCTGATCTACTATTTAACCAATATCCGAAGGTAAAAGAACTGGATTAATACATTTTAGAATGGTATTTGTACGTAAGAAAATGTAGTGAATTCAACTGGAATGTGAGAGCTGACATCCATTGCACCACAACACATACTTTTCAGATGTAGTATCAGCAAATGTTACGTTGAATTTAGGTAGGTACTTTTTATTGTAGATGTGAAAGTGTTAGTAAGATAATATATTGTCCTACCAACTAAAGCAAATACATTTGCGAAACGAAAAGGAATTTAAATAACTTATGGACACAGAAGCGACATTTTGGAAAAAAAATGCATCAAATGCTCTGGTTGCCCACAATAACGAAAATGAGAACAATTTTGAGATAAAATATGTTATTCTAGTCAAAGTCAAAAACAATTCCCTACAACAAAAATATCTACATAGTGCATTGATTGGAAGGTCATGTACCGTAAATTGGCAACTAGGCTCTTACAACATTTCACAAGTTCTTGACAAAATTTCTATTATCACAATCGGATATCTACTAACGAAATTGATGGAAGATCAAGAAAAATAATCTACATGAAATCTAGATAAGAAAAGGTTTGATAATGACGAATTGTTATAATAGTTACGCCGAAGCTGACCAGTTCTCATTCTGTCTTGAACAAAAGCGTCTCTGAGTGACGGGCGGGTGACATTGAATTCTACTTTGCAACAGCTTCTTCCCGCAAAGTACTGCTATGGGAAACCGACTCCCAAGAGGCTCTTACCACGATCACCATAATATTAACATGTTATAGTTTAGTGTTAGCCGTTATCTTCCCCTCTCTCACTCCTAATAAACTGCATCTTCCTCTCGAATCCTCTAATTTGATTGGCCGGCGGGTCTTGTACAGAGTGGACCTCACTGTAAAAAAAAAGAAAAAATGCATATTTATTTGTACAATGGTGGTTACAGTGTACAGGGTTCAAGCGCCACTTGAGTGAGAGGATTACAGAGTAAGATGCAAAGTTTACGTGGATATATGGGGAAAATAACAGTTACTGATAGAAATTAAATGGTTAAGGCTGTAATGATTTGAGAAGCATTCGCTCGGGAGTTGGTTCAACAAAGGGGTTCGTGCAAAGAAGCTGTTTGAGTTAATTGAATAATTGTAGTGGAAGAAGCAGATCAATTAATGAAGCAGGAAGGAAATATAATTTCATAATTAATACCTTTATAAGACAACACCGAGTCAGGTTAAAAAAAAAAACAAAAAAAACAAAAAAAAAACAACAATGTATTTACTATTATATAAGAAAACAAAATGAGCAAGTCAAGACAAATAAACACATATTTCCCATTAAAGCGTTAATAAAAATGGTTAGTTATACAAGAAATTAACCAAAAAACAAACAACAACAAAAAATGAAATACACATATTTTGAAAGAAATGAAAAAACAGCAACAAAAACATAGAAACATAATATTCTGGAATATTTGCATAGTTTTCAGTCGTCCCTAACTCCAGGAATAATTTCGTCACAATTTGTTGACACCCTGAGCCGAAAGGTAATGAAAAGAGAGAAAATGAATAACAACAGAGTATAGTTAAGTAAATTATGTAAAGAAATAACCACGAAATCTTACAAATGCACACGTAAGGGTAAACACACACACTCACACTTGCATAGACATAGCACGCGTGCACAGACATACACGCGCATACAAAGAAAAATCAACCTAACACCAATTAAAAAGATCATAAAATATTTGTAACTTAATATAAATATAATGCAAAAGAGAAAACTGACAGATATTTGTTGATATCTGAGAAGTGGACTAAACAATTACAGAAAGATTCGTCTAAGAAACATCGGAGTACAGGGGGATTACAACACAAATCAGTTAAGGGAGATATTTTACATATCTATCTATCTATCTATCTATATATATAT
>JBBBDQ010029167.1:62500-149664 GCA_037127315.1 Ascarosepion bandense | reverse complement strand
ATATATATATATATATATAAACATACATATATATATATATATATGTGTGTGTATGTATGTATGTTTGTGAGTGTGTGTATACATTCTGAAGAATTAATGTATGTATTTTTGAATATGAAATATTTATTTCTTGAAACCTTGTTAAAGTGGATATTCGTATTTGAACATTGACGTCTACGCATTCGAGATATTAAAAAAAATACGCTCCGGCAGAGATCAAACTTACATCCACCTTTATGGGAGAAACGACTGGTTGATCCAGCGTATTTTACCGGTCGACCACAAAAAACGTCACATTCATGCAAGGCCCTTGAGAATATATATATATATATATAGTTTTAAGGTATACTATATATATGGATTAAAGTTCTCATTGTTAAGGATAGAGCATATGTATATATATTAGTGGACATTAATGTCTACACTTAGAGGCGACAGTCTGTTTCACGCGAACAAAATCGACTGTCCATATGCATTGTGTTTTTGCTCAACTTTTCATATATGCATATCAGTGATGCATTGTGTGTAGTTTGTTGTAGTGTTCTGACGATTATTTTTTGGTAATCGTGATTTGTTAATTTGTTTATTATTACTTAGTTTATTTACTAATTTATTTGTTTTACTTGCTTTTGTTTTTTATATCATTTATTCATTTTCATTTATTTTCGTTTGATTTAATTTTTTTATTTTTAAGTAGTGTAGTATGAATTTGTTTTCGTATCTGCATTTTGTGATGAGTTCTGATCGTTTATTTTGTAGTTTGTTTTCGTCTGTAAAGGTAATTAGAGGTATTTTTACTTAAAGCAGAGTTTACCGTTTTTGGATTGATTGTTGTAGGCTGATATTCTTTTCTTTATTTTTCATGATATTATTGGTGTGATCTGTGATTTTTATTCTACCCTAAAACTATCATAGAAAGAACATATTACATAACATCACAAGTTTTACTGAGAACTATTTCTAAAAACTATTTCTTATTTACACACCGCTACATTTTAAGATTCCCAAATTGCATATATGAAGAATTCACACACTTTCTCACCTAAATTATTTGAATACAAGTCATATATGATATATATTTTTCTGTTACTTTCAAATTGTACATTCCGTAAATCAGTCTTTATAATATTGAATCTCGTTTCAAAATCGCGACAATATGTCAAAAATGTGTTTTTTATCGAAATTGGTGGTACTATAGATACATGTATAACAGCTGTGTATTTTCCATAAAGCCCAGGCGTTTAGGTTAGCTTCAGGCAATATCGAAATAGTTCAAGCTGCTATTTTTGTAGATTTGTTTGCCCATTTGAAAAAATGGCGCGATAAATTTTTTATTTCTCTTATTTCATAATATGATACGCTTGACAAAATATCAAAATATGAACTGAAATTGAACATTTTAGCTTTAGAATAAACGTCTCTATACACAATAATAATATGAGGATTGAATAAGTTTGGAGAAAAAATGGATAATGGAAAATAAACTTTAAGTTTAAACAAAAAAAGCTTGCTGAAATTGATGATAAGAAAAGAGGGTCTGGTAAAAACTAACACTCATAAGATATAAGCACTATGTAAAAGAATCAGAGAAACACTGAATAATCTACTTAACACGTTTGTGTAAAGGAGAAAAAAGATGATAAAAAATAAACAGATATTTAGAGCATGAAAAGGCAGGAGGCTGCAGGAGGCTGCAGACGGCCATAAACACCCACATCATCAGCTTAAGTTTTTACTATTTTTATTTGCTTGAACTTTCAGGTGTAATAACTGCATTGTGGAATTTTCATTTTTAAAACAATAACAATAGTCATACGTCTATTTTTCAAATTGTTCAAAAGACCCCCCTCCCTCTCTGCCTCTCTCTTTGTCTCTCTCTGTCTATCTCTCTCTCTCTCTCTCTCTCTATATATATATATATATATATATATATGTGTGTGTGTGTGTGTGTGTGTAAAGTCAACACCAAGCAGCGACTGTCTGTTTCAAACTTCAACGCAATATCCAGCTCTGAAAATAACGTCAAAGCATGAAACAGACAGTCGCCACTTGGTACCGATCTCTGTGTCCACTTCTGTATTTACAGACTCTATTTCTGATATTGTGCACTTTTACAAGTAAATATAGTGTATCCTTAAACTATTTTAATAACATATACAGGATTTTCCAAAAGTATGTAAACAGTAAATGTTAACATTTATTTAGAGATTACATAGAAATTTATTTACTAATTCAGTTATTACATTGGTAATAATGTTTTGTGTAAAATAATAACTATACGATAATTTTAATGAACATCATTGTAATAATATAAACGATGCACAAACCTATCCCACCTACTTTTCGATCACACAATATATATATATATATATAGATAGATAGATTATGACAATTAAGCATGTTTGTCTTGTGGTTCCCTTTTTTCGTTTCGGAAGTAGTTGAGAGCGCAGAAATTTGATATAAACAAATATCAGCCTATGTGATTGCGCATGTGATAACATTCACACATGCACACAGGTAATGCGATAGATAAAGTTTCCTCCAGACACTTGCAATTCTTTGTTAGCATTTTTAATCACTGCTTTATTCATTTACTTCTAAAAGTCTTTAATTTTATAGTTTTAAAGAAACCAACTTTTTTTTTCTGTTGGGCATTACTTTTTCAAAAATAATTTAGAAGTATTCTCCTTTTCAAATCGTTATGAAGGCAACATGTTTTTTTTTTCCACTGGGTACAGCACAATTCATATGTCGGAGAAGTTTAAAATCTGTAAATATTATGGATCAGATGACGAAGGAAAATTGACTAGAGTGGATCCGCGAGAGATTGTTTGTAAAAACCATATGACTAGAGTTTTATGCCAGACCGTTTGATTAAGAAATCTAGTAAGACATGTTCTATAAAAACACTGGATTAATGCGGTTTTTTTTTTCAAATAATATATTTAGCCTAATAGATACGCTTGAAAAATTATATATATATAATCTTTACTCTAAACGTTAATTTTAGTGGATACACAAGTTTCACTAGATGGCGTGTTTTCTTTTTTAAAAAGTGTTAATTGTGTCTATCGGCTTGTGCATTTGAAATACAGTAACGTTGCCAGTGAGAACATTTTCTTAATTAAGTAGCTTGAATGCGTAGGGTAATAGATGTAATAAACTGTTTCAGAAAAAGAAAACAGGGCGTCTCCTCAAATATGAGTATCTATATAAAATAACTTTTCGAGCAATCAGAAAAAATGTTGAATGGAAAAGAAAATATAATAATCCCATACAAATTATTATTTTTTGTTATTATTATTATTATTATTATTATTATTATTATTATTATTATATAATTTCTCTATTCTTATTAAAACGCTATTTTTCGATTTCGATCACTGTAATTACAAATACTTTAAATAATTTATCTACCAGAATTACCCAGTTATTTTTTTTGCAATATATATATATATATATATATATATATATTTGAATGGATTTTATCCAACTTTATTTATTGTTATAAACATTATTTTATCCGGTAAACTATTTGAGTTTCAATCCTTTACCTGCTTTATTATCTTTATTTGTGAAACAGCTAGCCTAGACAAAAATGATTGTGTCTAAAGAATCTAGACCATGAAACTTAAACACCTATAGAAATCCAATTACGTGGACCCACTAAAAATAAGCTATATAGTATTAGGTAGAATCGCCGACTGACGCCACTTCGGTCGGGTTTCTATCCTGGGTTAAAAGCAATCGGGGTTTAACCATACTGATGAGCTGTGATACAGCGAAAGAGATCTGTCTGCAGATGACTCTCTCTCTCTCTCTCTCTCTCTCTCTATATATATATATATATATATATATATAAATATGTATATGTATATATTATTCTATAATACGCTGAATAGTATGTATATTTATTATTGTTTATAATTAATGGCTCTGTTTATACTATATTGAGGACTGTTTTAGTAACACCTTAATAATATTTTATACATGTAAGTATTCCCACATGTAATTTTTTTAATTCGCATATATAAATATATTGGATGAGAGAGAATGAGCGAGAGAGAGAGAGAGAGAGAGAGGGGGGGGGTGATTCGGCGATGACCACAATCGCTTCGCTACTTATCATTGTCAGAGTGAAGTGATTCCGAATTACACTAGTGGCGCTCAGCGATTGCGGTCCTCTGTCAGATTAGGATAAGCTTCATAAAAAGAATAAACAGTTATAGAAGAATTCCAGGGAGGTTAATGAGAATGCTGAACAAATTCACAGGGACTGTATTTAATGATTCGCGTATCTATCTATGCATTTGTTACATTGAAATAAGACACGTGCCTCATTTTCTACCCAGTTTTCTTTACCCATATTATTTTTTCCTTCGCGTATTCACTATGTGCCCTCCACGTATCAAAAGAAACATGTCTCTGTGTCACGATATGACCTGTTTATCTTCGTCTTTCAGCTACTTTTGTCACATAACGATTTCAAACCTACTAGGAATGTCTCGAAACACAGTACTAAACACAAGCCATTAATCTAATTATTTAGGTTCACTGAATACGACACAAACCTGAAATGTCTGAAAAAAGATATGATTATATATATATATATATATATATATATATATATATATATATATATTCCATTTTTAAACGAGTTATTTCGCTACCCAGGTTTCTACCATGTGTGGTGTACTCAGGCAATATTTAATAACTGATTTTGCCATTTAATCAGTTATTAAAAGTCGCCTGAAAACTCCACTCATTTTAGAAACCTGGATAGCAAAATAACTCATTTAAAAATGGAAAAAAATTCAAAATTTCTACAATAGAATTGTATCGAACACTTTTTAATACAAATGTGTACTGGTCTAACCCTATTATGACCAAACACTAACTGTTAAACAATCAATCAATATATATATATATATTTGAGTTTATATGAATAAATAAACACACTCACAATATCTACAACGAAAAATATTTAATAAGCTAGTGTTGCAGGCAATATTTTTCTTGTACCACGTAATTTTATAGCATGTCTCTCCACAACTTTCTATATGTAGCTCTTAGCTGCAGTTTTTTCCCTTTGGCTAAGGCTCACACTTCATTTTACGACATCCATTCACACAGGCTAGTCAGGTAAGTGGCTACATTCCCCCTCTCTTTCTAAAAGGATTCATTTTTTCTTACTCATTATGTGTACAAAAATTCTTATTTGTCTTTTCCTGATTTTGTATATAAGCGTTCATTCTGTTGCCACGTCCTTGTTTCTTTCTCGCTTCGTCAGTGGAATTCTCAGTATCCTTCTGCAGAACCACATGGCATTTTACTGACTGATTAGTTCTTTTCTCCATCACATTTAATCCACTTACTTGATCCACACGAATGTTTATCAAATCGAAGTACTCTACTGCACATATGTTAGTGTCCACTTCTCACGAATAACTGAAGAGTAATTAGATCCTTACATTCCAAACTTTCTGGTCTTGTGCCAAACAATGTATGTTTAGTAAAAGCAGAGTATCTATTGAAGACAGCTTTCTTAGCAAATTTGTGATTTAGAATTCACTACTTTTGTAGCCTTGAATCATACTAAGGCCAGATTCGTAAATACATATTCACTTATTTATAGTACAGGACTAATTTCGTTCGCAGGCATAAACTTACATTTTATTATTTATGTATTTATATACATCTGTTAATTTTTATATATCAATTTATTTGCTCATATATATTTTTATTTCTATCCCTACTTATAGTAATTGGTAGCGTAACGATTGTTGGATATTTATATTTCAGCCGAGTCTGTTACCTTCATTTTGTATTAATACCCTCGTAAACGACAGGAATTCATCTCTTCTCACTCTTGAAGTATATTAAATAAAAAGATAGAATTCACTCCCCGGCCTTTGATGGCAACCAGTCTACGAGAAGAAATACAGAATTCACAACAGTTAGGGTTAAGCCTTAAGTTTCTCCTGACGGATATGCCTCTATCACAAGAAGCGCCTACATCTCTTTCTAAAAGGGCTCTAGCTAGTGAAGCTATTCACAAACAAATATTCATGAAATGTTATGAAATGAATATTTTATTTGCTTTTATTATTTTTGTATATCAGCATTCTTTACTTAGAGGGAAAAACTGACTAACTTAGGAAGATTTATAAAAAGAAAAGATATTTTCGAATAATATGCGGACGTCCGTTTATTTTTGTACATTTACTTGTAGCTCTGCATGTACGCATTTAGCTATTCCGCAAGGAAGTGAGAATGTACACAGCAGTTGTTTCTATTACTGAAAAACTAGGCCACTTCGAGGCTTGTTAGATTCTGTCATCTTTTAGTTTTAGTTTTGCAAGAATGTGTGATGTTGTACAGAAAAATATAGCTATTTTACTTGATTTGATTTGAGTTTTAGGGTATTATATTGCATTCGAAGCATTTATTCAAGCCTATACGAAAAGAGAAAAACACACCACTTTACACTGCTTTTCATATTAGAATCTACCTATCGTATTTGTTCATATCTATCTATCTATCTATCTATCTATCTATCTATCTATCTATCTATCTATCTATCTATCAAGTTAAGTCATTTCATGTCTATCTATCTATCTATCTATCTATCTATCTATCTATCTATCTATCTATCTATCTATCTATCTATCAGTTAAGTCATTTCATGTCTATCTATCTATCTATCTATCTATCGAATCTGTTCATATCTATCTATCAATTGAATCTATCAATCGAATCTATCTATCTATCTATCTATCTATCTATCTATCTATCTATCTATCTGTCTATATATCTAACGAATTTGTTCATATCTATCTATCTATCTATCTATCTATTTAGATAGATAGATAGATAGATAGATAGATATTGTTGTGTATTAGACAGCAAATATTAGTTTATATAGGATTCGGAAATAATGACGACAATAAACATTTGTTTAGGTTTTTATTATATCTTTCTGGCATGTGCACATGTGATTTCTTAACTGGTTATAATGAGTTTAGAAATTGTTCCAAATGTTTCTATTTCCAGGTGTTTTCAGATAAACAATTACCCATTTCCAAGGATTTTCATTGTACTATGACTATTCTACTATTCTGCGGATGACTATATATATATATATGAACAAAGATTTATACCTACAGAAAGAACTAATTACTTTAAATAAAATAGACGTCATTATACTTGGTTTGGGTCAAATATAATGACGTCTCTCTCTCTCTCTCTCTCTCTCTCTATATATATATATATATATATATATATAAATAGACGTCATTATATATATATATATATATATATATATATATATGAGTGTGTATATTTACATTTTTAGAAGTTGTTCCTGAGAGCTTGCATGTTTTTCTCTAAAACAACATCTCTTTTGTAAACGCATGATGCGTGTACGCACACAGTCCCATATATATATATATATATATATATATATATATATATATATATTGACTTATTTTTGATGATTTGCATGATATTTTTCTCTCAACATGTACGTTTCATTTTTATACCCAAACACACTTTATAAATATATACAAACATAACCACTTATATATATATATATAAACATACATACGTGTGTATATATTTATATATACATACATATATATATGCGTGTGTGTGCGTGTTTATGTGTGTGTGTATGTATGTATGCATGTATGTATGTATGTTAGCACTTACAGAACAATTCATAACTTACTTCGTAGAACTGAATGAATGGATGGTGAAACAGTGTTTAGGAGAAATAACAGACAGAAAGAGCTTCAAGGGACAAGAAATTGGGGAGAACTGTGAAACCTATGTCCTTAGGGGACAAGATACATAAAGAAAAATATATAAGTACGATCTGTTTTCGTTATCCAAGTATGCAACTGTGTGTTGTATGTTTCTCTTTCTCTTTTTTTTTTAGTCTCTCTCGATATCTACCTTCGCTATGTGTGTATACGAACTTGCCTATTATCTAAATGAATGTTGCATTTCTTCCTTATCTGAGTGTTTGTAAACATTCATTCATTCATCACTACAGTCCCCGTATTTATTCATTCATTCCTTCATTCATTCATCACTGACTGTACTCGCATATCAATTACCTCAGCAGTAACTACATGACTCCAACTGAGCTGTAAGCATGAATTTCCCCCTACTGCGTTGTTTGTGTAATATGAAATAAGTATCTTGTCTTGCGAAGATTTGAAACCCATATTAACATATACTATCAGTGAAATCACTTGTTTTATAAACTACACATCTCTACATTCGTGACAAAAAATTTATTGTTTACTGAATTATAACGGAATAGGAGTATATTTACATATCTAGCAAGAAATGCATATTGAAATGTCTATGCGCGTGTTAACAGTAAGTAATTGTTTCTATTCCAATTATTCTAATTGGAGATGTATGCTTTGATATTCGGACAAGAAAGCCAATTTTGGTTGTTGCATACACAGCGTTTCAGTCGTTATACCTCTTGGTATTCTTCAGCTTTCTGGCTTTGAATTCGGTAATCGTGTAATTTCGAAACAAAGCCTTTATTCAATGCACAATACTGAACAATCATATACACTAATTCTGGTGGAAGAAACAGATAAGCGACACTAATAGGTGGGGGAAACATCCGAAAACTCGATATTTACCCGAGCCTCCACCAAAAGACAAAGTGTAGCATAAGGCCGATTTTTAACGTAGGGCTTTCCAGCTGCGTATGCTAAAGTAAAACTTCCCCGTAAACCCCGCATGTCGGGCTCTCGTCTATTTACTCTACACGTGATTCTGCATTTTATCATAGCTCCCGCTGAGTTGCTCTCCGCCCGAAGAAAGAGTCTGACAAGGATATAGATTGGCGGACCAAAAACATCCCAAAAACTCGTCAGTATTAGCTGATCTCCAATATCACTTAAGCATAGAAAGCGGAATGAGAACATTTTATTTCTGTGAATTGAATAAAATGTTGGGTTAAAAAATGAAAAGTTTACAGAATGCGATGAGAGCTACCTGAATAAAGCCAGAGAATACCGTCGAAACGTTTTCACTATAACATCCAAAGAGGGCTGGTATCATAAAAACAACCGGACAAAATTTTGCAATTAAAGAAACACATCGCACAACATCAGATACATGAAACAAAGTCGATATATTCATGTATGTAAACGAGCTGTATCATTTGAAGGAGAACCATATCTGAAGAAACCCAGGCGGGATCGAACTTATAAGCTGTAGCAACAGTTTGACAATAGTCTGCTAATCACTGTTTTACGTTGACGAGGCTCTGTTACACACACACACACACACACACACACACACACACACACACACACACACATATTAATTTGTTTATACTTTTATCGCTGTTTCTTTAAGCCTGATATAAATATATATATATATAACTCTAATGGGTACTGAAAAATTCACGTGCCGACCAACTTCCGGAAAGTTGGCTATATATTCAAGCATCGGAATTCCCTTGAAAGCTTTCTTGATCGGGTTGAAAACTTTCCCAACCCCACCAATATGTCTAACGAACTCCGCCACACTGTACGTACTCACAGATATTATATATATATATAATATGTGTATCTGTGTATGTGTTGACCTGCATATGCACTACTAATGAAAAAAATTATAAGCAATATGAAAGAATTTACGTAAAATTATTTACTTAATTGTTAATTTTTAATAGTTAAAATAAAATATGATTGTCTTTCGAAGTTTAATCTGAACTTATATAAAAATTGGTTAGCTATTTATTACAATAAATTAAAAAATATTGAAAACACTTACCAAAACAAATATTAATATAAGTCGAATTCACTGAAATATTTCCTTTACAGATCTGAAATCAATTTTACTTCATATATATATCAATCGGTAAGTGTATATTCTTATATATATATATATATATATATATATATATATATATATTAAGTAAGAAGGAGAAAGTAATAGCTAACTCCACAGATGTTGGTTGTTTATATATATATACATATATATTCCTGGGACAAAAGAGAGCTGAAGAATATCCAAAATTTGGGTAAATCCTTCCAAGGTAATCCACAAATTGGTGTGCTGATTCTGTAAAAGAAAATATTGTTTGCTGAATCGAAAATATAAAGATATTAATGTGTGCATTAAGAAAACATTCTACCGGAATTAAATTTATTATTACGAACATATATGTCTTTCATATGTATATATATTTTTCTTGGAGCAATATCTTTTAATATCAAATTAATTACAAATTTATATTACCATATAAGCAATTATTGAAAATATACCTGTCAGTGAATGTTTCTCTATGTGAATATTTACTTTATTTGACTTAGTCTAAATTCAGAGTATATATATATATATATATATATATATATATATATATATATATATATATACGTGTGTGTGTGTGTGTCTGTGTGTGTCTGTGTGTCTGTGTATCTGTGTGTGTCTGTGTGTGTGTGCGCACGCGCGTGTTTTTAAAATTTAGTATATTGGGAAAAGTGCTCATTTTCGATGATAGATCGCTCAAAAATAGATAGTGTGTACATAGGAATCATCAATAAATGGTGACTGGGTTCACACATCAATGATCTGTCCAGCCTTTGTAAAGATCATTGATCCCCCCGAGAAACTGACGGCATTCATGCAGTGTTAGGTCATATTCCCCCCGCTATATATATATATATATATATATATATATATATATATTAAATGTAAATCATCTGTACAGCCAACATTAAACATTGCCTGACGAAGAGTACCTATGTCGAAAGATAGAAATTTCCGTGTGGCAATGTACACATAATTCGTTAACTACATAATTATATTGAGCTCTATGATATTTATTATATTGAGCTTTGTTCATAATAAAATAAATGCCGGGGCACTCAAAATAGTAAAACCTTGAGTCCTCTTCACCGGGAATCATATATTTATAAAAAATGAGACTAATTTTAGAAAAGTACGTCTGCCGGGTTCGAATTCCATTTGAATACCTTGCATTCACTTACGCGCAAATACTCTTGGGAAAAGTATTAATCCGCCTTTTCCCTCCAGTTATGGGTTAAATAACAGGACAGATTGGGTTCTATAGCCTTGGTCGGCAACCAGTCTACCACAGAATGTAATGACAACCTACTGCGGGGAAATCTTCTGCCCAGTCAGTCATGTCTCGAAAAGGACATGGTCACTCAAGCATGTATCACGTATGGCAATTAACTGACTGACTGAAATCTGTATTCACTTTTTTGTCCATATTAATTTCACGTTTTATTTCACTAAAACGGCATAAAGATTTCAATTTTACGTTATCGAATAATTTTGTGGGATGAGTTAACTAACGACTCCTCAAAGTGAAACGCCGGATATAATCCAACCATGAGGGAATTTGATCAGATGTTTTAACCTGTTCAACTGTGAAGTTTCCCTAAATTTCCAAGGTTTTGATTTCACATATTTTCAATATCCCTTCACCACGAACGAAACAATTTTTAAAAACATTTTCGTATTGCATTAATTTTTTTATTCGTACGTCAAGTTTCACGAAATTTATATACTACACCATGTATTTGTCTTTGTGTGTGTAATTGTTCGTCCTAGAATTGGTTGTGACCCAAAAGTATTTAGAAAGACAACGCATGTAAACAAACAACAGTCTAATGAGTGCAACACAAAATATATAAGGAGAGATATCGGTATGTTTTCACCAAAAATAATTGTAAACTTCATCGGTACTAATTTTTTTTCATGATTTGCTTAAAAAATAACAAACAAAAATATTACAATTCATAAATAACAGTAATAAACGAATTATTCATAATTGTTATCTGTAAAATGTTTAACACTGAACGACGTCTGCTTTCGCAAATTGTTGTATTAAATCCGACCCTATGGCTAAGATAGTTAATATTTCTTCTTTATATCTGTTGTCAGTTTCAAAACAGGATAATAAAAATAAATAAAGAAAATAATAACGAACAAAAAATGTAGGATTTTGAATACTGAATTTTTAAGCCAGACTCGCAGGTAAAACCTATCAAAATAAACGATTGGCGCAACTTTATCTTCAAACCTCACAATAGTTTTGACTATCTGGTAAAAGTTTGTAAATATTATTAATAAAATTTCATACCTTGTTCCAAAATATTTTGCGTAACGCGTTATATTATTTATTTTCACGTGAAAATTAAAACAGAGCTTTCCTTTTAATATTTTCTTTTTGTTTTCTTATCTTTTCTTTCCTGTCTCTGTCAAAGAAACCAAACAAACATACAGAAATACTGCGGGGCAACTTGATATGAAATAGTAGTTAACAATATCACTGGCTATTCGTGGCATACTGAATTTAAACCTCATCGTGTGTCCCGCACCAGGATAAGCTAACCCTGCGAAGTAAACAATGGACGTTGCAATATCTCTAAATTATTAAGTTATTAATCAACATTGCCTAATTTTTTTTTATGAAGGCTTGTGTGTCTGTGTGTGGGTGGGTGTTTATTTGTCTGTACGTGGGTATGTGTGTGTATGACTAAGCGTATTTACTTGCAAGGGGCCTACCAGAGTGATATTTAAGAATATTTCTCCTAATCAATCCATTAAGATTATCGCTAGGGGTTTCGCTCCACTGAAGGTATATCACGTTAATTTATGATTATATATACTTTTTGTTGTCGTCTAGCTCTAGAACAATGGTTAGCACTTTTGTTTCGCTATTATAACTGAAGTTAGTTTAATATTGTATGCGTGGCCCGTACGTGCAGTCTTGTGACTTTATAAGTTTGAGAAACCTCGGAAATCTTAATTCATTTTGACAGCATTGGTAAACTAACGTGTTATTGTGGTCCTGAAATATATATGTGTGCAGAGGCGTCGCTGACAGTAAAGTGGGGATATGCAACTATCACCGAATGAAACAATGCGGAAGTGTGTTATTGAAGAGGGTGTATACACAAAAGTAGAGTATATATACATATACATATATATATATTGCTTACTCAAGCATCGGTCTCCAGCGAATAAGCGTTATTAACGTCTTTTTGTAAGTTGTCCGTTCTGTAATAACTACTACTGCTACTAATTCTCGTTCATTGACAACATGCGAGGACCGGTCACACCAACGCCGAAACAACTGCTTCTGCTTCTGCCGGGGATTTGTTGTTGTTGCTAATGCAAAATCGTTGGTATTCAAATTGCAAGAGAGACTGTTATTAGTGTCAGTGTCTTCTTCCTTGACTCGCTCGATGTGCGTTCTTTCTGCCAGTGCTGTAAGAGTTGTTTGGCTGCCGTTCTTATAAAAAGCGGGTGGTTGTTGTTACCCGGCCCACAGATCGACGCCAGACGACAGTGAAGTCATCGTCGTCCTTTGTTGTCAGACGTCGTCTGCAGCCCGGTCTCCAGCAACAACATCATCCACGGAGAAATATTCCTCCTCCTTTTCCTCCTCCTCCTCCTACTGCCCCTCCCCTCCTTCCGCCGCCTTTTCTACCTCCACCTTTCTCTTTTTAAACACATACATACGCTACTTGCTGCTGCTGCTGCTGCGCCTCTTTTGACTTCTACTGCTACCACTACCACTGCGGCTGCGTCTCGTGTGGGTTGGCGTCGACTGCAGCGGAAAACTCAAAGGAGAGCAGGTAGGGAGAGTAAGAAGCGTAGGTACAACTGAAAGCGCGGGCTTTTGATCTTCCTCCGGAAGAATCTACTGGAGTGCTCATTGCAAGGAGCAAAAACTGAAAGCAAATGAATGAGGGAAAGTAAAATAAATAAATCAAATAGTGCGCTGTGCAAAGAGATCAAAGTCAAAGTGACAAGTAAGATAAGTTAATTACTCGGACTGAACTGCAATCAACAACATATTTCTAAAACATCCTTTGGTGAAAAGGTGCATGAGCCTTTAAAAAATCAATAATTTTCTCTAACCGCCCCGTTCCATCAATACACAGTTCAGCGACCTTCTTTTTAAGCTCATCACTACAATACTGATTAGAAGCACATCCAATGATCGATCGAGACACGGTTGGCTTATAAGGGAAACGGGTCATGCGTAAAATGACTAAATCGCTTCCGTAGACACCCCAGATGAAACCAATCGCCACTCGTTACTATTAACATATTTATATATTTTTACTAGTTTAATTTATTCTTCTTAAATGTGCCGTATCTCTACAGGACGTGGGCAATCACGGTTCACCAGAATTTTCAATTCATTTTAGCTCTTAAAAAGGGTTTTTTTTATCCTCTTTTCCCATTCCTTATTCTCTCATCCATTTATACAAGTTTTGTTAGGTAATTTACTCACTTTTCTCAAATGCCTTTCTTACTTTCAATATGTCCTATGCGAGTCAAGCTATTCAAACCTTCTTTTCTTCAAAATATTCTTAAAAACTGACCTATTCTCGATTTGCAGAACCAAAAATCGGGTTTTTTTTAATTAAAAAATACACAAGGTGTTTTTAAATACCCAAGGAAATATATACTAAATCTTACAAAACAGAACGTAAGTGATCAAGACCCATCATCGGTCCTCTTTCATTATTATCTGTGAATTACCATAATTTCTTTGGAAAAATAGTGGACTGATGATCCGTTACATTGTTCATGACTTGGAATTAAGTCTAGTTGAAAATGACCAGTTTTCCAGGTTAATAAATCATGGATGATGAGATTTTCATGTTTTCCAAAGGGCATAAATGAACGCACAGAATATCCAGGTATTTTAACTCGGCTAGCAAGAACCCATTGCTGCGCTAGTAATCCTTAGCCCACCCGCATACCAGACTTAAATGTAATTGTTGAAATTTGAGAAAAAAATTGGAGAGGATTTTCCAAATTTTCGGAAAATTCATACACTGAATAAATAATTGCACACAGAGTTCATGTTTTTAAAATTATTTTAAGACTGTACACAATTATGAAAATAAAATATTTGGGGAATTTTTGCAGACTATCAAAGAAAGGTTCGGTAAATCTTACATAAATGTACTTGAGCATATATGAAAATCCCTTTTCCCAGTTGTTTATACGATAATAATAATATAGCTGCTATAAGAGGAACTTCAAATTTAGATTTTAGTATGGGAAACGATTTTAGTATAACGTATGAGTCATAAAGCGAATTGCAACAAATTATGAGATTGCCATTCAAAATATGGAGAGAAATTAAAGAAAAGGGGAGGAATATATATTTGGCTTCAGAGAAACATTGCAATAAAGGAATATTTTATGTTGAGTACCAAGTAATTTTCGTTTCTATGAAGTAATTGATGAATGTGCCATCTTAACTATTAACGGAAATGTTGTTCTAGAATGCTTAAGTTACCATGAATCGAATAACGCCGAAGATTTAGAGAGAATGAAAACAAATGGAAACTTACACTTACAATCAGGAAGAGATAGTTGACATTTTTAGAGTGCATAAGGAAGAAAGAGGGCTTGTAAAATCTGATACTCACAGGGCATATTGTAGGCAAGCTGGACAGAGGAAAATAACGCATAGAAAAATATCAAGAATACAAAATCTATGAATGGCTTCAAATAACAGAGAGTTATGGAGAGCCATGATCGACTATGTCCTGAGGAAACATGCCAAAAGAAGAAAAAGAAAAAGAAGAAAAAATAGGGAGATTGAAAGTATTTAACGTCACATTGTTATGAGAGTTCAAGCAAAAGAATAGCGATACAGAAACATCTAAAAAAACATATCATGTTTATAGCCAATTTACTGCCAAGTACGGAGTTAGTTTGCAAAGTTTTATTTTGGATAAACCCCATTGGTTTGACTCAGATCGAGGCTTTCATCGAACTTTTTATAATAAAACTCTTAAGTCATTCGTGGAAAGTAATCAACGGCGACTTTTTTAAAACAATAATTTCATTTCAAGCAAGATAGGACTGCCACTGGTGCACAAGGTGTCACAATGAGAAAAATACAAAATACAGGGGATGTTGAAAAAAGTTAAGAGACGGATGAGACTCATCTAGATAGAATATGGCAATTGACGTCGCATATAAACTTACTTAATAATTAGCAAGTATATTAAATAGATCACAATTTACCCGATGTTGATATTGAGCAAAGGCCGGGAATGTGACTAAGCTGTGCGTTTTCATTACACACTCTTTAGTAAAAAAAGTATTAAGCGCAATTATTTATCCGTAACAATTATCTATCCAAAACAGTCATGAGCAACCATTTAATTAAGTATATCCTAAAACGTAATTAGTTAATTTTGTTTAGCTGCATGTAAACCTTTATAGGTTATTTAATGCCAAAAGCTAAATATAATGTACGTAATTTTATACTTTCAACTGCAGATATTTTGTAAAGTTATGTTTTCAAATATATAGCTTGTAGAACATAAAAATATATTGTTGGTAATTTAAAAAATATATATTGCTAGTAATTTCACTTCAAAAAATCACTTGTTGGTAATTCTACTATAAAAACTTATTTTATATATATTCTTTAGTGTTGTATTGATTTTCATCTTCTATAAAAATGTATTGATATTCATTTCACTATAAAAATGTACTATTGATTTATCTTTGAGTGTTCCCTCTTTGCTCATATCTGGGAACCTAACAAATGCTACAACTCTAGGTTACATAAGAGGTAATGGAAAAATTGTTTCGTACGACAATATAGAACGCAAAATGTGGCTTTATAAGGATTACTCTCCATAAGCGATCATCAAAACTGACTTCCATAGAAGAAAGTTAATACACTTCCTCTGATAGGATCATCGTCGTATTAACCACTTAGAATTCTTAAAAGACAATGAAAAACTAAATGCACATTTCTACCCGCAACAGCTACAATACGTCAATAATTTTTTTTTGTGGAAAAACCGCTTTCGCATTAGGTGTTCTAAGCATGTCAAAACCATGAATTCTGTCTGAATAATTAATTAAATTTCAAGAATGAGCGTCCCTTTAACGTTTTGATATAAACTGTAACCGTTCTTATATCGCTCGCTAACACCTTGTTCTTTTGATCCGAAAGATTCGTTTTATAATGAAGAATTATTTGCGTTATGTTATTATGAATCGAGTTTTTCTAAGTGTAGCTAAGAAGTGGTACAAGGAAGAAAGTAAGGGGCACCCATTGAAGATCGAACTTACTACTCCGCCGTAGTTGCTTTAGCGAGTCAAGCTTGCTAACCGTTGCACCACGTCGAGGTGACCTAAGCTTATTATGAAAGAAAACAAATGGAAATCTAATCTTAGCCCATGTGCTGTGTCCACTGAAGGACTTTATTAAGGCAAATGTTAGCATCACAATATTTTGACTATTTTGCTCTCCGACCTTCATTTTTTGCTTGTCGATCCAGGTATCCTTCAGGGAAATCAGAAGAGAACCTTTTATTTAATATACGGGAGTAGATTCTTCTTGTTTGGCTGACAATGTTTAGTGAGATATCTCGGTTCTGCATCATGTTGAAACTCCGTTTCCTACGATCACTAAAGTTTTACAAGATATAGCCTGCTAAGTACCTGGTCAGTGCAGGAGTTGTAAGCTTTGATATGCAGATAATCTAATGGATAACGGCCCGTTGGGGAGCCGAGTTCTAATTCCAGTCAGGTTCTTTATATTCACTTATGCGCAAATATCCTTGGGGAAGGTATGAATCCAGCTTTTTTTCTCTGGATATAGGTTAATTATTAAAAATTGTATCACTAAACCATTGTTATCCCACTGAAAATATTCTTATAATTTAAATTATTTTTGCTTTAACTGCAAAAGGTTGATATGTCTTAGAAAAACGGTTAAGTCGATCAGTTCATGGCTGATAAATGTATCGAATTGAAGCGTTGCAATAAAATGTAACAGGAAAGCATGATTAACAAGTATTAGTTAAAATTATAATCCTGTAAATATATTTAATAAATTATATCCTTCACTTGTTCGTTGCTTAAAATAAAAAAATAAAATTATACAAATGTTCAGCTCTGAGTCTAATAGGGGGAATCATATATAAAATGTTTGTTTAAGAATATTTTATTTAATTGAAAAAATATTGTGTTGCGACCTGTGGAATCTGATGCTTCTAAAATGTAAACCAGACGCAGTTAATAGTCAAAGGTAAAAACAATGGTAATGCTAATGTTAGCTGTTTCTTTGTGGGGAAACATTCGGCAATCAATGAGCGAACATCCACTGTTACTGTCAGTCGAAATCTATAAAATCTTCATATTAAAACAATTTTCCATCAAGATAAGTCTCTCATGTTTAATCAATTTTATAGCTCTTTCTAGTCAACATATTGATTATGCCATTAATTCAAACTTGTGAAGAGACTCACAGAAAATCACTGGACTCCTAAGAAGCAATGGGATATTGAAAGAAAGGAAACTATCAATGGATATTACTGCCTATGTACTGATCTTTTTGGAGTCATGAATTGATTTCTTCGTTCATATATAAGGAAGGAATAGTCGGATAGACTGATATATCTTAGTAGCAGCCAATCGTAACAAAAGACAGATCTGAATTCAAAAACTAAGCGGGAAGGTATAGATATTACAAACAAATCAAGAAAAATAATATATGATGAGTGCGATGGGCAAATTATCGCCATTTTATAATTTCATTTTCTCTCATGCACATTGTTTGCTTTTGATTTTGTTAACTACCCAATATAGTAGGGTCAGTAGGGCAACGTTTGTGAGAAAAAGAGCACCATGACGCCATTTATACCGCCAGAAATTTGGAAAAAGCAAGCAGTACTCATTGGCATTCACATCAGAAGCTACAATATGATAATTTCAGAAAATTTGGGAGTCAATCTGAGGACAGTAAAGAGTATTTGGAAAATGTTTGATGATATATCCAAATCAACATTATCTTGTTCAGAGTGATCACTAATGATTGAAATGCTATGCCTCCATTCATCTTCTATGTCCTCAAACTCAACACGAATGATTACATCAAATACATTGGAGAGATATTTACTGTTCTGGGTATTTTAATTTCATAATATTTTGTTTTTGTTTAGGTCGGGTTAACTATTTAACATATACATGACGCTAACATGTGCTACTAATAGGTTGGACATGAGAACATCAGCAATTAAGAGGTGGCTCTATGCTCCACAAAACATCTAATCTTCCGTTCAGAAGCATTGTTGACGAATGGAATTTATTGTCATACCTAAGAGCTAATAGTTCACGCGCTCTCCAAATTTTAAATCCATTCAGAATATGTTGTCAAAATTCCCAGCACCCATATCCAACAAACACAACACAGTTATGCTAAAGTCTGGAAAGTGTTTAATAAACATAGTGGCAACAGTAACCTGTAGACTCAGGCCAAATCGAGGTGCCATCGCTCTTCAAAAGAGGATTAAGTCAACATACATCTGAATTTACGTCATGAAAATATCAATTAATCAATGAATATTTCTAAATCAGAAATAATCGAATTAATTGTCAATAATACTAAACTGTACTTGTTTTCTTGGCAGGCTTTATACTCTTTTGCAATACGCTAAGGCCAATTTCCAGATGGCTACTTGAAAACATCAGTGAAAATACTGTTCTGTGTGGTGCAAACCGGGTTTGGGTAATTATTACGTATAAACCAGATGTATGCCAGTCTTTTTGAGTCAAGCGTAGCATAAGAACTATTTGTAGCTTTTTGAATCTAATACAAACTGGACCGAGGTTTACGTATTTGATAATTTATTGAGATTTTGCTACTGTGAGATTTATAGTCAACTGTACAAGTGTTGAAATGTCATCATCTTCACGAACCAAAACTAAACTAGCCTAGCCAAAATTTACTTGACACTAATACATTGAAGGAATACGGGTACAACTCACAGTTAACACAAATCAAGTGCTTAGTCAAAATAATATTAAATATCTAGAATTACGTTAAAAAATAAATTAAAATGTTTCAAATATAATCCATTTCCTGAAAAAATTCACCTTTGTTTCTGTTCAAAATACTGTTCGGGCCATGCTCGATCGGTTAGTCTTACATGTCTGTGTGGTTCAAGGCACGTTATAATATAATGACAGATGGCGCCAAGGAAGAGCTGGTTTGAATCCTGCCGAATAGCGCATATTTCCTAACAAAATTTCTCGAATATTCAGGCCGACAGATGTAAAAAGATAATCATCCTGCGTTTTAATATTATTATACTGATATAAATATACATGAAAACTAACGTTTATATACATACATTAAATATATATTTTTCACACACACACACACACACACACACACATATAGATAATCATCCTGTGTTTTAATATTATTATACTGATATAAATATACATGAAAACTAACGTTTATATACATACATTAAATATATATTTTTCACACACACACACACACACACACACACATATATATATATATAAATATAAATATATATATAAAAGGAATTATTTTATTTTCATCTAACAATATTTTTATTGCTTAAATGTTATATCCTAATAAACGCACATGTTAGAGTAGACATTCGGCTAATTTGCAATAAATGCTCTCTAAAGCAAAACAGATCAGATGGCGACTTCCCCTACAAAAAGAGCTCATGTTTGAACACAACTGGCGAGGATATTTTCTATATTATAAACTAGAATATTCAAACAATAGATAAAATTCACGCTATTTGAATATATACATATATATATATATATATATATATATATATTGTTATCCGCAGACAGATCTGTTTCGCTGTATCACAGTTCATTAGTTTCGGTTAGACTCCGGAACCCAGGATTGAAAACCAGACAGAACTGGCGTCAGTCGGCGATTCTACCTCTGGGATATGGGCGTTCGGTGGAAGAAGGCAGACTTTTTAGCGCGTATATTATCATTATACGTGCCCAATAGCCAGAGTACTCTAATTCATTTCACTGAATGAGCGATGCGTACATGCCAGAGTAGCTACTGTTTTTCAAAGCCCAGTATTCTTCCAGAGTGCTCAATCAGTGTGCGTGGGCGTAAATATTATCATCCGCAGACAGATCTGTTTCGCTGTATCACAGCTCATCAGTAGGGTTAGACTCCAATTGCTTTTTAACCCAGGATTGAAACCCGGCGATTCTACCTCTGGGCTATCGGCGTTCGGTGGAAGAAGGCAGACTTTATATATATATATATATATATATATATGTGTGTGTGTGTGTGTGTGTGTGTGTGTGTGTGTGTGTGTGTAGTTTTTGGTCCATTTTCACGCGGTGTAATCGCTAACAAGATTGTCTCGCACGATCAATTACGATTAACTAGCAAGGGTTCCTCATTTTTTTCAGCTTTGTTCAAAATCTAAGTTACATTTAGATGCTGACCATGCATTACCTTTGTATATAGTGGGGGCTATGATAAGTTTTTAAGCGCCCTTGATTACAGCAATTTTGTCTTGTCTAATAACGTCTCTATTTTTTTCAAATAAAATCGTGTTATTTTCAAACGACTCTCTTCTATGAACGATAGTTGACTCATATTTTGTAATGAAAGTTTACAGAAGTAAGGAAATTTGTGATTTCAACGAGGGCAAATAATAGAATGGCATCAGTGTAGCAAGTTAAATAGAGAAATGTCTAATTATTTTTTTCAGTTTAATCATCAAACGGTTAATAATACAGTTAATAAATTAAATGCCAATATTTGAATTCGAAACAGCTTTATGTTTGGAGAAATCAGAATAAGACTTGGAACACTGATAGTCAGGGGCTACCGTGAAACATGTAGGGATTGGAATAAAATCGTGGGTCGCTGTCAGGTTTAGAGGGTAATCTGAACTGATTTTTTTTGACGAGCGGTTTAATGGTCCAAAATCAAATTACTCCCACTATTTGAAAACAACCAGATTGAAAAGAATGTCTACATTTTCAAGAAGATGAAGAGCCATCTCATACGAACAGAGTATCAAAGGCCTAGAAAGAATGGCAAAGAATTAATCCACTGCTATGAGTAGCCCAAAATCCTGAAATTAATCCAATAGAGCACGTTTGGGGGCACTTTGATGGAAAACTTCCAAAACGTACAACCAAATTTCACGTCAGTGGCAACTCTTAAAAAAATATTACTAAATGAGGGACAAAATATGGATTGAGCGTTAATAACTTGATCAAACCATGATAAATCGAAGCATGCAGGCACTGAAACTAATAAATGGAAGATCTGTTTCATACTAGTTCTAAATACTGTTTTTTATGTTGACTTGCGGTTGCGTAAATAAATTTTGAAATTGGATTTAGTTTATTTCCCTTGGCTAATAACATTTCCTATACTACTGTACATAACTCTATAGTGATAAATTGTCGTGGTGTTTAGTTTCCAAATGGATGTTTTTAGTGGTTTATTGGTGGAAAGGCGTTTTAGGCGAGCAGATTCTTTTTTCATAAAGTGCTCGATGTCATATGGTTAATATAACTAATGTGGAGAATCTTGTTAATTAACTGAGCGGTGTTACTTCCGCTATGCTGTCTTTGAAGATTTGTAATGGCATCATTGTAAAGTTTTTGCCCTATAGTGCCATTTGTTGTTTATTTTTCTGCTGTTATTTTTCCATCTTTTCGTATTCATATGAAGTTTGGTGTAATTTGATATCATTTTGTATAAGAGCTTTTTTTGCTTGAGGAATGCTGTATTATTTGTTTGCCTTTACTTTTTGCTGTTTCTCAAGTGGGGTAGGATTTGTTGGTGTTTCATTGATTTCAAGCATGATTACGTATATGCCCGCTTTATGTTGGGATGAAATCTTTTAAAATTTTGAGCTGACCTCTTTTTACAGTGTTCAGCCGACCTCTTTTTACGGTAATATTGAAATAAAGTGATTTCTTAAATTTTTTAGGTTATGATTAATTGTGTGTTTTCGTGCGTGTATGCGTGCTAGTTGTTCATTGAGTAAAACCACTCATCAAGCAGAAAAAAAAGATGGTGTAAGCGAATGGGTGTAAGACTAGTCAGGTTTTGGTGCAAAGAAACGCACAATATAAATTTTAAGATTTTTTGTTCAGTAAAATGTCAATAATCTGAGAAAAGGTGATAGATGGAAAACAATGAAAGGAGAGAAAGAAGATGTCGACAAACTTGAGCAATATTAAAAATATAAAACGTTGAAAATTTACACATTGCACCCTGTAATAATATATATATATATGAAAATTATTTGGTTGAATATTATTTTTATTTGATACTCGTATTTGAGTAGATATTCTGTTTTTAATTAAACAGAATATTTGTCTCTACCAGCCAGAATATTTACGATAAATTCTGTACGAACATGTGCATCATTCGGCAGGATTCGAACCTGCAACCCTGTGAACATAAGGGAAGCCACCAATTGATTTGGCGCATCTTAGTTCTCTCGAACATGAATGATATCACAGTCTAAACGAATTCAAATCAAGCTCATAGAACACAATTTTCGATTCTACGCAAACAACCACCTCTGCTCTGAAATGTATTGTAATGTCAACAAATGTAAACATAGAATGTTACGGAAAATTATCTATCTATCTACCTATATATATATATATATATATATATATATATATATATATATATATATATATATAGTGGTTATTGATGGGTCTCTTTCGAAATTGAGCTCTTTCAACTGCTAGTGCATTTACATGGTTGAAAATATAATACGCACTTTGAAATCTTACTGTCACGTACGTCTGCTGATGGATTGTTGGGTGGATTTCCGGCTGTTGAGAAATCAGTCGGGTTTCGGTTCAAGCTTAAGGCGGGCATTTAATCTAGCTTGACGGATGATCAGTGGTACAGCAAAACAGGCCTGGATGCAGATTTATATATATATATATATATATATATATATATATATATAAACTTATTCTATTCGTTTTGTCGGATTTCGATACATGTACCAAGGTCATATATATATTGGAATACAGCATTACTTTTTTAATATGAATGGTGTGCACAGCAAAATTAGACTAGAAATAGGACAAGTAAAGTGTGCTTTGTTAAAGACACTGGAACAAGGAATCCAATATTTATGCTCAGAATGATATCAGAAAGATCAATACAAATTAAGAAGGATGTTTACTTGTGTTTTATAGATTATGTAATTGCATTTGATAAATTATGTTACAAAGATTTGATGGAACTGATAAGTAATCTTGACATATTAGGGAAGAATATTAGAATAATCCATAACCTATACTGGCGGCAAATCACCTGTATACAGAGAGAAAATTGATTCAGTAAATATGCAAAAATAGAAAAGAATATAAGACAATGATGTGTCTTCTCAATGGACTTATTCAACTGTGAGATGATTCTGAAATATTTAGAAGATTCACAATCTTAACAACATAATATATGCAGATGACACTGTGTTAATAGCAGACATAGAAAGGAAACGACAAGAACCCCTACAGAAGGCAGTGAAAAAACTGAGATAAAAGAACTAAATATCAATTGCAAGAAGATGGAATATATGGCTATTTGTAAAAAAAAGAATAGCACTGCATGCAACTTACGAATTGGAGACACCAAAACCAAACAATTTCAACAATTTAAATACTTGTAATTTGTCTCACATGAATTATAACTTTGTGCAATTTATACACTAAGTTTATTAGGAGAACGTTTGAATGCATTAATCATAAATATGTCAGATTTTTCTTTTAACATAGATATTTATATGTGGATATTGGCACAGAACGAGAAATCGGAAACCGAGTTCGAATTCCAGTTGAATTCGTTTATTCACTTGCGCGAAATACGCTTAGGAAAGGTATTAACCCGTCTTCTCTCTTCAGCTATCGGTTAAATGGCATGATAGTTTGGGTTCTATTGCCTTGGTTGATAACCAGTCTGTCACAGAAAATAATGACAAGCTAGCACGGGAAAATCTTCTGTCCACCCAGCCATGTTATTTTTGAGACAGGATCACATAAGCGTGTATTATTGTGGACTGACTTATTGTTCTGAAATTTTGACGAAACTGTTGTTAGGAAATACTTCATGAAAACGAAAGAAACGACTTGTAAATCGTCAAAGTTCATATCAAAACATTGTTTCATGTGTAATTAAAATATTGCATTGTGTCTATCGTTAGATTGAAGTTAAATTTGGTGTATTTTATGGTATTTTGACAAAACCAGATTCAAACAGAATCAGCCTTACAAAGTTACCCTGAAGCTACAGATTTTAATGCAAAAAGACTTCAAAAGGTAATGGCTGAACTAAATGTTTTCATAATACTAAACTGCGTCACGGTAAATATATGCAAATAAATGTAGAATTTTACAATGATTAAAATATATTCTCTGAAATAATTTATGCAATATTTGTAATCATCAATGCTTTTATAAACAATGTTCTTTGAGAGAATTCATTGGCTTTTCGTTTTCAGTGCCATCCGATAAAATATTATTTATCCCAGCGTAAGTACGACAAAACAGCGGAAATTCCCTTGGGATATATCGATACAATAAAAAGATTTCAGAAAGTTCGGATACTATATCAGGTAAGCCTGGCGAGCAAAAAGTGTCTAATAATTCAAACATTTGTGGTGAGAAAAAATATCATCAAGCTTAGACATTGTTAACATGTTTTAAGGTAAAGATGAAGCACACTTTCTCTCCTGGAATTACGTCAAGATATGGGGTCGATCCAAAGTTTTCTTGAATTTTACCTGCCATTGGATAACGCGAAAATGTTTTTATGTTTAAAAATTGACATGCGTTTTGTATTAGTGTGGCTGCTCGAGTAATATCTAAAAAATTTTAATATTTTCAAAACTATTGCAGCATTGATCGTTGATTATACTTTTGAAGAGCAAAGAAAATAAAAAACAATTTTTTAACTATTTTATTTTTCTGTATTTTAAGAAAAGTAAGAATAGGCTTTATCCGAAAATGAAGGGAGATGCTTTTTATGAAGATGAAGTATTTACTGACTGGAATAATCTCAGCTCGGGAGCAGACATGCTTAATAATAAAATAATCCACTCTATTATGATAAAGATCGTTATACATATATATCCCTACTTTCATGCTCATGAAGTAAGAGACAAAATAACAAGGCCGTGTCGGCTCAGTTCATTCTCTTCACTACCAGTCATTAAACTTTGCTACCAGTCATGAATGCTCTTGCCGCATGTTCGCATATTAACAGTGGGTTATTATTTTAGTTTTTACACTAATTAAAACAAAACCAAAATAACCCACTCCCCTTATGGTTACATATATATATATATATATATATATATATATATATAGTCATTCGCTGACATATCTGTTTCGCTGTATCACAGCTCATCAGTACGGTTAGACTCCAATAACGGCCTGTATTTAAATAGAGATTATATATATATATATATATATATATATATACACGTAGGTGTGTGTATATGTAGATGTGTATGTGTGTGTATATATATATATATATACACGTATGTATTTGTATGTATGTGTATATGTGTATATGTGTATGTATGTATATTAATATATATATATACACACACACACACACATATATATATATGTCTATATGTATATATGTATGTATGTATGTATGTATAGATAGATAGATAGATAGATAGATAGATACGTGTAAGTTTGTTGTCCTGGGTTTCACGCTTTTGCGATCGTCAGACAAACTGTTTTAATTTTTTATTTAAATACTGGATATATGTAGAGATGCGTATATTGATTAATTTTTGTGTCAGTAGAATGGAAATTGGGAGGAATATTTCTTTTTAATCATTTCATCCCAAGCAAGGCATTCCACTGCCACTATTTCGCAGGGGGCTACATAGGGAAAGGTGGTGAGAAAGTGTGGTTAGATATAGGAAATGTCAGAAAGAGGGTGATAGGCGGGTAAGGATGTAGATGGGAAGAGTTTTTGAGGAATGGATGCGAGTTAGTGTGTTAGGAGTTGACCTTACATTTAAACACTTGGAGATTGTAGCTGTCGGGGTAGCAAGTATGTGGAAGGGAATTCCACAGGCGGGAAGTGCGAGAAAAGAAGCTGTTGTAGTAGAAATTGCTGTTACATTTTGTCGGTTTCACTGTAAAAGCGTGGAAACTAGTTGCTAATAATGTATCTCGTGCAAATTCGTACCTAGGGGGCACCAGTTCATCGGAACAGAAACCGTGAAAGTATTTATAGAAGAGGCACAGAGAAGCCACGTCACGCCGGTGAGAGAGTGACTGTAGGCGGTCTGCTAAGTCGTTATCGATCACATTACCGATTTTCCGTTGTATTTTGTCAAAAACGCCGAGGAGAATAGCAAGAGCAGCCGACCAGATGTGGCAGCAGTATTCAATACACAGGCGGATGGTAGATTTATATATGTGCAGGATTGCTTCTGACGGGAAAGACTTCCGGGCCCTGCACAGAGAACCGATTTTTCATAGCAGCGGATTTAGGAATGGATTCGATATAGTCTTTCCACTTGAGGTCCGCTGAGAGTGTGAGGCCAAGGAGGCGTAGTATTTTACTCTCTGGGAGGCAAGCCTGTTCCATGCTAATGAGAGGTAGGTGCGATTATCTATGATTGTTATTTGATAGCAGCTTCGTTTTGGAAGTATTAAAATTTACGAACCATTTCTTACCCCAGTCCTCTACGGATTGGAGGTCCTTTTCAAGCTCGGCAGCGAGGTTCGCTTTGTCCCACACACCAGATCGAGGCGAGAGTAAACTGTGGTGTCATAGGCGTACATACCTACTTGGGATCTTGGCATCGGGGGGATCATTAATGTAGATCAGAAAGAGCGTAGGACCGAGGATAGAGCCTTGAGGGTCACCCACGTTCATATGGTAGTGATGGGAGGCATGTCCGTTTAATAGCACCTTCAATGTGCGGTTAGAGAGGAAAGATTGGATTATGTTAAACAAATGTCCAGTTATACCATAGCTCCGCATTTTGCGTAGAAGACCAGCGTGCCAGACTCTGTCGAAAGCTTTGGAGATATCCAAGGCAACGGTTCGGGCTTCGCCATTCTTGTCGAGAGCCTGGTATATATACTCGGTGATGGTCGTTAGCATATCAGCAGTGGACCTGGCGAAGCGGAAACCATACTGTTTGTCTGAGAGGAGCTTGTAGGCTGTGAGTTGCTGAAACACCTCGACGTTGATAATGGCTTAGAACACTTTCCAAAGATCAGAAGAAGACTGATAGGGCGGTAATTCGTGGGGTCCGTGGGTTCTCCATTTTTCTTAAATATAGGAACTCCAGAGAAAGACTTCCAACAGACAGAAACCAGAAAGCAGATAGGCAGAAGTTGTAGAGCTTAGAAAGGCCAGAGGAGAGTTCAGAGGGACATTTCTTCAAGACTATGATTGGGAATCCTTCCCCTCTTCTCGCTTTGTGAAGGTCTTGTTGTCGTGACTCCTTTTATACAAACACAGTCTTAGATTAGCACTTGTTCAACCATTGACGTGCGCAGAGAGACACACACAAGCGAGCTAGACAACTAGGGCTCACACAGACATTACTTCATATCGACGATATAGAGCTTAGCATATATATGTATATGTGTGACATTTTGTACATGCATGCGCATTTCATTTATGTATCGTGTATCTACCAAAGTTGATGCCAGATGTTTCGTGTATTTCTATTTATATGTTTATATATCTTTTTTATGATCTGTGGAGTTATTTGTCGTGTACATATTTGTTCATAGCTTGTGTATTTGCGTAAGTATATATGTAATTATGTTGATATGTTCATGCATGGAAATATAACTGTATATGTCCCGACCTCATTCATTCAAGGTTGGTCAGGTTACGAATTGGCCCTGACTGTATCCAATATGTGGCAATTCAGTCTGTGTACAAATAGAGCTTTAAAATTTAACAGACAAGTTGACAAGTCGAAAAAAGGACAATTTTGTCATTTGTGCATGTATATATGCGTGGGTATATTAATCTGTATGTGTGTATGTTTGCCAGTGTGAATATACTCGTCTATTTTTCCATGGGTGGATGTTTGTAGGTTTATTTATATGTGCGTTCTTTCTCTTCCTCGTTTAATATATGAATACATTTCAAATCTAATAAATTGTTAAACTTTTTTTAAAATTTCGCAACAGTAATAAAACAGATCTAATAGTTAATAATGCTGATCTCAATTTAATCAAATATTAATTCTAATTCCCCCAAAATTATTTTTAAGTCTGTTCACATATTCTCCATATTAGAAGTTGCTTTACACTGATTGATCCACATTGGACATACAACAATGCCTCCCTGATTAAAGACGTTTTGCTTGTTTTCAACCTTTTAAAATCATTCAGTTTGAAATAAACCACATCACTTGACAAGACACAAGAAGTGTCGAAACAAAATAGCTACTTTTGTCGTGATATTATAACATATCCATGTTATAATTTCTCAATAAATATTATTAGCTCTATTTTGTATTTTTTAAGAATAGTGTTTCTTTGGACAAGGAATGTTAGTCCATCCATATGTACCCTATACTCGTATATATATATATATATTCTTCACTACTCACTACTTAACTCTTTTAACCCCCCTCACTCTTTTCATTCCTATTTATTTCTCTTTAAGTGAAGTGAACTTCTGAAACATGACAAACTCTTGATTTTTTCTATAATAATCGGGTTGCTGACGAAGTGAAATTACTTCACAGCACAGAAATGATCAAACAACACCTATATATATATATATATATATATATATATATATATATATATATATATCCTTCTTCTTATGCTCATGGAGAAAAAGACAATAATGAGGCAACGTCGGTTCAGTTCATTCTCTTTAATACTACTTATTAAACCTCTTGCCGCGTGTTCGATCCTTAAAAACACCATATTGTTTAGCATAGCGTATTGTTTTGTACATTATATATATATATATATATATACCAGTGTCTTGATTATGATAGAAAGGATATATATATATATATATATATATATATATATATATATATATATATATATATTCTTCATTAATCAGTGACATAATTATTGAAAATGAAAATAAAATAAGGCACTATTAAACCGGAAACATGCGGCAAAAGATTTAATACCTGGTAGTAAAGTGAATGAACTGAGACGTCACTGCCTTATTTTCTTTTTTGTGCAATAAAAATAATCAGTAAGAAAAAATCGTTTCTGGAAACGACTCTGATCTTTTTTAATGTCTCTTCTCTTATACTATTTTTTTTAATCATTTCAGCTCAAGTAAGGCGGATAGCCACCCGTGTGTAGGGGATTTCAGAGAGAGAGAAAGTAAAATCAATGTTCAATACGTACTGAAGAAAGAATAAAAGATGATAGAGATGAAAGAAGTGCAAAGATGGGGATTGACTTTGCATTTAAATTTTTGAAAACTATCAGGAAAGCATGTAAACGGAAGGGAGTTCTACAGGCGGGAAGTGCGCTAATAGGATCTATTCAAGTAAAAATTTAACTATTGCAGTGGTTAAATGGTATAACCTTCATGCCAGTCTAGTAGCTCGCTTAAATTCATGTGATTGAGCCACCAGGGAAATAAAGCTTGTCACAGTAGTTGCCATATTTGTATAAAGGACAAAGGAATATGCCAAACCGATTTTGAGATCAATTATTAAAATTGGATGTGCTTTGTGGTGCAGAGTTCGAATTCCAGTTGAATTCCTTGCATTCATTTACGCAGGAATACCCTTGAGAAAGGTCATAATCCGTTTTTTCCCTCCAGTTATGGGTTAAATAATAGGAGAGATTGGGTTCTGTAGCCTTGGTTTGCAACCAGTATACCACAGAAAGCAATGGCAACCTACTGCGGGATAATCTTCTGCCCAATCAGTCATGACTCTTTCGAAACATGATCGCCCAAAGCGTGTATCACGTATGACATTTAATTGACTGACTGACAATTAAAATGGCTTTAAGCAAATGAAATCTACGGGTCCTAACAAGAACTATCCATCTTCTAGTATACTGGATCACAAATGACATAAACGACTTCACTTGAGGAATTTCAATAACAGCAACCACTAAAATGGATAGCACATGTAATTTGAATAGAAAATAATGGCACAATCAAGACGTTGACGTTCGACACGACTATAAATATGTTTAGGAAGGAAGCCTCTATCAATAATGGAAATAATATTCACAGTTGCTGGACTTGTGAAATTGTTTTAATTGAAATTGTTTTAATAGAAACATTTTTATAAGTTTCACCTGTAATAGCTTCTATTTAGCGTCAGTATTTGAAAACTGGAATGAGAAAAGTAACAACAGACATTGGACACGAGTGGGAAAGTGATGAAAGCCGAGTTAAAAAAACTGATCAAGACACGTAATATGTAGACAGCCCAGGAAACCGGAACTGACAATGAACTGAAGAAAGAGTGGTGTTTTTTTTATTTAGCTCAGGTGAATCCAAGCTTAGCTTGACAGAGAATTTGATTAGTAAAAGTAGGGAATTGGTGGAAACCAAAGGAAATAGCGGAGGAACTTCAGCGTGGTGTAATAGTTAGTTTCGCTAGATCAATTACGGCTGAATAATTAGTTCGATAATCACTGGGCGCCCAGTAATTGTGGCATTGTGCCAACTTCTAAGCTACGCTTAGAAAATCACCAAATAAAATGGAGGAATATGAGTAAGAACAAACAGAACAAGCGAAAACATGCACTATTGACGTAATTGTAAAAACAAAAGAATAGTATTTTTAACTACCTTCATACTATGTGTGTTACCCATTTATATTAAATAGAGCGCTCAGTTCAAAATTACCTGGAGGTTATCCAGATCAACAAGCGCCTAAATGTCAGAGGTTATAATGCGTCATTCGAAATTTTTAAAAAATGGATCTATATGCACTTTTTGTTGTTTTCGGTTATTTGACCTCAATTTTAGCTTTCCATTTTTTTCATAAATTGACAAAAACTTGTCTATACATACTCTGCATAATATTAAGATTTTTGTGCTAAACAGAAGTGTTTATATATGGCGTCTGCAGAGAGATCGTGCCAAGAGCCATGCCTAAAAATTAAATGGAATTGCAAATCTGAACTTTCTATCTTTATGTGACGAACGGTTAAATGTGATTATAATAACACAAATGTGAACAGTGAACCTAACGTAAACAGACTTTAGGAAGTTGATTATTTTTCAGCATCACCTCATACCTAGTAGAATTCCGAAATTAGCTCATTCTATAAAACTTATTTTTAATTATTGTTGCTTTATTTTACTGTTCTTTAGAAAAAGAGAATATTTTCTTTATAGATTTTTGCTATAGTTAAGCTTGGTGTGAGATCTTACGGTATATTCATCCACTATTTAATATCAGAATTTAATTTTCTTTTGAGCATTAGCAAAAAATGTATTGATAGTAGTTTTACTTTTTCTTTAATAAAAATGTATTTCTATGTGTATTTTATTTCCTTAATGAAATGTATTTCTGATATTTTGACGACAAAAATTGTTATACTTTCATAGTGTTTTGACTACTGTTAGGGAGTTGACTATTTACCCTTTAGCTTGGAGCTTAATAGGTGCTACCACCTTCTGTGTGGCTAGACCTGGGCACAACAGCAAAATTAAGGTGGTTTCACACTTCGGGAAATCCCCCCATCAGATGTCTATCTGTTGGATATAGTTTATCGTTATAGCTAGGACTTATTGTTGTTAGGAAAATTATTGCTTATTTCATCATTATATCAAAGATTACGATTAACGAGTGTACTATTGGCGTCAAAAATGGCGAGAAATACTTGAAAGTATTAGTAGCTGCTTCCTCACAGGTTATCACCCTCAGCGTGACAGCAGCGATATATATATATATATATATATATATATATAAAAAGATATTTGTCTTGATTGTAATAGAGAATATATATATATATATATATATATATATATTAGCCATCCACATACAAGCCTGTTTCGCTGTATCACAGCTCATCAGTGTGGTTAGACGCATCCAATTGCTTCTGGCCGGGATCGAAACTCGACTGATTTGGTATCAGATGGAGTCGCTACTCCCTATGCCATCGACGCATGGAATCAGAGAAGGGAAATTTTAACGTGTTGTATATAAGCAGTGTATACAGACGCCAGTCACCGAGAGTACTCCATTCATTTCTGAAGAGTCACGCATATAGCTGAAGTAGAAACTCTTTTTAAAATTTTCTTCTACAGAGAGCTCAATCGTAATGAGAGCATAATATATTAGTCATACACATACAAGCCTATTTCGCAGTATCACAGCTCATCAGTGTGGCTAGACGCATCCAATTGCTTCTGGCCGGGATCGAAACTCGACCGATTTGGTATCAGACGGAGTCGCTACTCCCTAAGCCATCGACGCATGGAATCGGAGAAGGAAAATTTTAACGTGTTGTATATAAGCAGTGTATACAGACGCCAGTCACCGAGAGTACTCCATTCATTTCAGAAGAGTCACGCATATAGCAGAAGTGGAATACGCTTTTAAAATTTTCTTCTCCAGAGAGCTCAATCGTAATGAGAGCATAATATATTAGTCATCCACATATAAGCCTGTTTCGCTGTATCACAGCTCATCAGTGTGGCTAGACGCATCCACTTGCTTCTGGCCGGGATCGAAACTATATATATATATTCTTCACTGCATAATTATTGCAAAAAATAAATAAAATAAAACAATAAGGCACTGCTACAGACCAAACACGTGGCAAGAGATTTTATAATTGAAAGTAAAGTTTAATAACTGGTAGTAAAGCGAATGAACCTAGACGACGATGTCTCACCATTGTCTCTCAGAAGAACTGAGCCTACGCTAACTCGCTATTTTTCAACCAATGCGAGAGGGATTAATATGTGAGCGTGAACATCTTCTAAATGATAATATTAGTCGTTTCCTTATGAGGAAACATTCGGCATTTATTGCGCAAAGAACCAGTGCTAGCGTCGTTTGAAATTTATAAAATAATTCTAGTAAAACAATTTTTCAGGAAAAACGGTCTCTCACGTGTAGTAATTCTTATCGCTCTTTTCACTATTGTTGAAGTCTTCCTTGCTAATTTTTGTTCAAAGTCATGTGGAATGTGAACGTTTTGATTATGTCATTACTTTCACTTATTTTCATTATTTTCTGTTACTTGAGTTATACATTTTACTTTCTGTAACCATTGAAAAATTCTTAATTGGTCTCAGTTATTTGATATAATTCTTTGTTATTTGCTTGGATAATCCAAGAGATTCGAAGAATGATAGTCGTTACTGAAACCTATAGGTTTCATTCTGCCGAACATATTTTTAACCACTGAACTGAGAGATCAGATTCATGCAGCTGATAGTTTCAAAATTATTTTTGGTACCATGCATGGCATCCATATGAAAGTCCCGATCTAACGGAGCATTTTAATAACATGACTAATACCAATGGATTCGCTTAAATGTTTAAAACTATATATATGAAATTTAAAGTACACAAAATTTCACGTTGGATCTTAAATAATTGTAGTCTAATCGAAAATAGAAATCTTTGTGATAATTATTGGCGATCGTAGAATGTAACATCGTCCTTGAAAGTGCGTCATTTGTTCATTTATCATGAGTGTAAAAGCGTGAGTATAAACTGAGCAAGACACAAATTAAAAGTGTCTTTGCAAGGTGAAGTTGTGGGCGACATTGTCATTCTCAACAGACTGCTTGAAATACAGTGTCATTTTGCATCCACGCGAATCAGACATGTGATTTGCTCATCTACCAAAGAGACTCTTTAGAGGCTGTCACAAGAAAACCAAAGAAATTGAAGAGGCCTGGAGAGGAGAACGGAGACTACGTCATCCTCCCCCAAGGCTTTCCACTTAGGATATGACGTAGATAGATTTGATGGGAAGTGGAACGAGGAGAGGAATGAGCGCTTCTTCAGCCTTGCTCTCCAATAATATGAGGATTACATTAGCTTGAATAATGACAGACTAATTAGACAGAGGTGTTTAACCAGGGGTGCTTGCACTCCCTAGGTGCCATATCAGTTCCTAGAGTGTGAGAGGATACTGAATTATTAGGGTTGGTTTATAAGCAAAGTGTATTATTTGGCAATCTGTCATAAACTTATACTTCGTTGAAATTGAAGTAATTGCTACCATCATAATAGCGTAAATATATACCTAAAGAAAAAAAAACAAAACGTGCTGTTGAAACTGCGGTAAAGTTGGAAATGCTACAGTGTGAAGATTGTTTAGATAAAGAGTGTGACTATTGTTCAAATATTATTGTGAAGTACTTCCTCAAATGTGATGTTTAAATAGTGTTGAATTGTATACAATTACGTACAGTTATTTATGGAGAATAGCGTAAATGTTTATATTACCATTATTTTATATTATTGCTTTCGTTAATACAAAAGTCATCTGATTTTTGTAATGCATTATTTTGTTGTCTCTCATGTTAATAAAGATTAAAGAAAAACAATGGTTTTGTTATTTACGCATGGGATCAATATTGTTTTTCATCAAATCTGAAAGAGGTTCCAAGAACTGATTGGTGGTTTGAAAAGCGCACGAACAAGGAACAAGGTTAAGAATCACTGATCTACAAGAATTGATAGAAGACTTTATAGGGGACAGAAAGCTCCAAAGACAAAGACAAAAAAGAAATAAATAACAACTGTACTGGTAACTCAAAATGCAAAGTTGACGTAACTTGATATACATATAATTGCGAAAAAACATCTGAATGTTAAAACAGTATCCTTATCAAAGGCATCCAAAAACAAAAACAAAGACAAAAACTTCAGAGGAAACAAATATATAAAGCCAAAATTTACAGTATACTAGAAAATAGCAAATGGGTGAAAGTAAAATTTAAATTATTTTTACTGTTTTCATTGTTCGGACTTTTGTTTTCATTTTTATTGTCATATTCACAGCTGTACGCTACGGCCTTCATCATTTGCGATACGTTGAAATTTCAAACCGAACTCTTTATTTCGTCACTGGGAAAGATTGTTCTAGTTCCAAATGGGATGCCTTTTCTGAATATCTCAGTTTCAGTTATTTCCTTTTAGTAACTCAACTTTTTATTTTCACCTGTGCTGTGGCCTGGTATTGAACTCACAACTCTTTGGGTCAAGTCACTAGTTAACTTCAGCCAACTTTATTCAGTGGCGACATTGGTTAATTAATTTTGGGACTTATAAATCATTTTAAGTCTTTGGTGAATTAATTTTAGAAATTGTAAATATTTTTTTCATCACACAAATCATTTTTACCAAAGCTCATATTACAATTGTTATTGTTTTTTCTCTAGCACTCTGTATTACTAGTTAATATACTGTATCCATATCTATTCCTAGCCAGCATATCAGATTTTTGTTTGCCTAGCATATGCGCTAGCGTTCTATTCCTAACCCCCATCACTTGTTGATTTGTTTCTCTCTTTCTCTTGGTTCGTCCATAATTCTTAAACTAAAGATCGACAAGTGAAGTTATCAAAAAACATGTCAGTAAAGATTTGTCTTTGAAACATTACGAAAATTCAAATAAAATTTCAAGCTTTTTCTGTTTGCTGGTAACGAAATGCTAATCCTTAGTTTTGCAGACGTCGTAGTCTGTTGCTAGTTTGGATTAGTTAAAAAATTCGTTTCAACCATGTTCAATATTTTGTCTTTATATTTCCCTTTCAGATTTATTTGTTTTGTTTCTTTTCTCAAAAGTTTCTAAAAGAAATAGATTAATGTTTAATTTAGAATGTAATAGTGTTTTTTAATGTAAAATATTGCATAGCGTTCTATTTCTACACACCCCCGCACTTGTTTCTCTGTTTTCTCTTTCTCTTAGTCCGTCCATAGTTCTTAAACTATGGATCGACCGGTGAAATTATCCAAAAAACATGTCAGTAAATGTTGTCTTTGAAAAATTACAAAAATTCAAAGTCAGTTTAAATTAGACTAAGTATAAACTTAATATTTATTTTCTTCTATCTCCAACCCACCCCGTTCTCACCTGTTCTTTTTTTCTTTTCGTTTTACAGTATGTTAGCAACCCCGTAGGATGAAAATTAATCCTACAAAGAGCCGAAGAACTCTTAAGGAGTCAACAGCAGCTAACTAGAGATGGTGTCTCAATAAATCACAGTGGAGAAGGCAACGGAATATCACTCTAGTTTCTATCGCGTGCCTAATCATGGCTTTTCACAATACATATATAAAACCCAACGGCTTGAAGAGGGTTAATTCCAAAGGAAGCAACTCCTCACCCGATAAGGATCGACATGGGCAACAAGTGTTACCTGACCGTCATCCAGTGACTGTTAACACCATCGGTGTAAAAGAGACACTTTTTTCTAAAATTTTCCCTCGCCCGGGAAGAAATGACTTAAGCAACAGGTGTCTCTGAAACGTTACCCTGCGACTGTGCGCAACAAACAATTACCTTTAGAACATGGAATGTCACTACGCTCAACAACTGTGGTGAACTCGAGAATGTCAAGCAAGAGATGAACAGACTGAACATCAATATTCTGGGCATATGCGAATCCAGATGTCCTAACAATGGGGATTCCAGCAGTGACAACCACAGGATAATATACGCAGGAGGCAAAAATAACGAAATAGGAGTCGGCTCAATAGTGGACAAAGAGAGAGTTTTCTTGGTTGAACTGAGAGGAAGACACTCCAACAATCATTGTACACCATACTGAACAATCCCATGACTCAGTGCAAAAGCCAAGAAATTAGAATCACAATGGGTGACTTGAATGCCAAGGTAGGTAAAGAGAGGGAAGCAGAGTAGGAATACGTAACGAACGAGGAGAAAAATTGGTCTAATGGTGCGCAGCAAATGTCCAGGTCATAACTAACACCTGGTTTCAAGAACACCCACGACGTCTATGGACATGGAGAAGCCCAGGAGGTGACACGAAAAACCAGATAGACTACATAACCATAAACACAAGATTCAGAAATGCAGTGGTTCAAAGCAAAGCCTATCCAGGCGCCGACTGTGGAAACGACCACGTCCCACTCCTCTGCAAACTAAGGGTGAAACCCCAAAGAATGAAGAAGCCTAGTGCAGCACTAAGACTGAAATACAACATGCTCGTGAATGACATCAACTTGCAGAAAGATTACACTAACAGCGTGAAATTAAATACGAAGAACAAATTAGAAAAAGCCACATGAAATGGCACTCACTAAAGGAAGCGGTAGTGACTTCAGGAAACTAAATTGCCCTAAAGAAATAAGGCGCAGAATAAAAAACGTGTGGATGACTAAAGAGATTCTTGACACGATGCAAAGGTAACAGAAAGTGTTGCCAAGACATGGAATGGAATACAGAAAACTACACAAGGAAATAAGGAACAAATGCAGGCAGACTAAATAGGAATGGCTCAACGACAACTGTGTAGAAATAAAGAGATTGAGCAGGACTAATAAAGCAGACATGCACAAAAAAAAGAGAACTGACAGGATGAAAAACCTGCTCCACAACTAGATGTATGAAAATCAAAGGATGGGACAATCATATTGGAGAAAGAGGATATACTCCAGCGATGGGAAGAATATAAAAAGATCTGTTTCTCGACAAGAGAGAGCAAACGATAAAACACAAAGTTGTGGACGGACCAGAAATATTAAAGTCCGATGTAAAAACTACATTGGCCAAACTGAATAGAAACAAAGCATCTGGACCAGATGGCATTGTAATAAAGCTGTTGATAGCTCTGGAACAATTCGACACAGAGAAAACTACAGAAATGATAACTGAAATTTATAATAGTGGTGTAATATCAGACGACCTATGCAAGACGATTTTCATAACACTGCTTAAGAAACCGGGTTCAAATGAATGCGAACTCCACCGAACAATCAGTTTAATGAACCATGTTATAAAACTGATTGTTTTGAATCCTGATGAATAGAACGAGAAGCAGAATTAGGTCAGAGACAGAACAAGAACAATGAGGATTCGTCAAAGACACTGGGACAAGGAAGACCATATTTATGATTAGGATGCTCTTCGAAAGGGCAATACAAATGAAGAAGGACTTGTACCTATGTTTTATCGATTATGCAAAGACGTTCGACAAATTACGCTACAAAGAATTTATGGAGATGCTCAGCAGCCTCGACATATTTGGTTAAACATAAGATTAATCTCTGCATACGGTCAGGTAACGAATTCAGCTGATATCCAAAGATAGAAAAGGGGCGTAAGGCAAAGAGGTATCTTTCACTGGATATATTCAACTTTTAAAGCGAAACTATTTTGAGGACCCTAGATGTTATGCCATGATTTGTCATCGAAGGCCACAATATATGAACGCAGATGATGCAATGCTGATTGCAGACACGAAAAGGAAACTACAAGACCTTTTACAGAAGGTGTCTGAAGAGTGTGACAAAAAGTGACAAATAAACTGCAAGGAAACCGAATGCATTGTCATCAGCAAAAAGAGCAACCCAAAATGACAAATACATGTGGACAATACTAAAATCAAGCAGTTACAAAAATTTAAATACATTGGAAGTGTTCTAAAAGACGGAAAGTTCGACACAGAGATCCGAAGTGAGTAATAATGAGATTTTGGAAAGGATTGAAATGAAAAGGAAATTTATGCTGAGCATCAGGAATAGGCAACTAATCTTCCTGTGACATACAATGAGGAAGGAGAGCCTGAAGATCCTGATAACAGTGCCAGATAGAAGAAAAAGAGACAGGGGAAAGCAGTGGATAACATATTTGATAAGCCTGAGCAGGTGGGTGTCAGAACGGGGGTTGCTTAGTGTTACGGGGAATGCGTGCTAAGGTCCAACAGAGATGGGGAGACGTGGAAAGCCATGATTGCCTACGTTCTGAAAGGACAAGATACAAAGAAGAAGAAGCAGAAGAAGAAGAAGAAGAAGAAGAAGAAGAAGAAGAAGAAGAAGCAGCATATACACTGAGTCCTAAAGTTTTCGTATTTTTCCAGTGATTTTCTTTGTTTATTATTTCAACCTGGTCTTATAGAGTTTTTGATCAACATTTTCCCATCTTTTTCTAAAAGTGAAATTATCGATAATCTAAAAATAAATGCTGCAGAGATACAAAAATTGTCATGATTAGTTTTAACGGGTTTTCCACTGAGAATTCTGCAAACGTTTAGGATTTGATTCTAAAGTATGATTTGTTTTATCATATCAGGCCCCCTCTTAAAAATAATCAGAGAATTATATGCAAACGTATCCCTATTATAGTACAGATGTTAAAACTAATTTTGTAATCAAAGTGAGAATAACAATTCAGGTAAAGGATACCACTGTTAGAGAACGCCACAGAATCAGGTAGCAGTTAATTGGAAAGCTGAAGAAATAACTGGAACTCATAAAAGAAATGTAATATATTGTAGCTCATGGAAGAGACTGCATGATACTATTCAAATGATTCTTGAAATAAAGATGGAATAACTTACCCATTTTCTGACACACCTTGTAACTTGTTTCTCTTTCTCATCACTCTCCTCTTATGTAACTCCTGCATACCAGTGGCAGTACTGACTTGCTTGCGGATGAAGTGATTATAAAAATAATATTAACCTAACCAGGGTATTACCATAGAGATGAGCAAATAGAGAAAAGTTTGTGATTTTCGTATTACGGAACCCGTGAAGCATAAAAAATAATTCAGAAAATAATGGTGGCCACAATCTGAACAATATAAGATACGCGGATGATACCGTGCTGATAGCAGTTACAGGAAATAAACTAAAATATCTCTTATAGGAAGTAATGAAAGAAAACGAAAAAAAAAAACTACATATAAACTACATGAAAAGCGAATGGTTGGTAAAGAGTAAAAAGAGAAGGCCAAAATACGAACTACAATTTGGAGATACGAAAATAAAACGGAATAAGAAATTTAGATACCTGGGAAGTTTTCTAACAGAGGACGGAAAGTGTGATACGGAGATCCGAAGGCGCACTAGCATTGCCAACAATGCATTCCAGAAGCTGAGTAGAGTTTTAAGAGACAGAAAAATTTCAGTGGAAAAAAATAGGGAGTACAAGATTTTCATGCGTGATGTCTGTCCTTCAATATGGCAGTGAATGCTGGAAGATTTCATCAAATATGTAGAAAAATCTTGAAGCAACAGAATTGTGCTTCTATGGAAGGATGTTGAGGATACTATGGACGGCGCACACGTGGCAATGACAAGGTTTTACAGGGGATGAATACTAGAAAGAAACTGATACTTATCATAAGTAAAAGACAGATGAAGTCTTTGGGACATGTTATGAGGAAGGAGGGCTTACAGAACCTACACACAGGACAGATAGCAGGAAAGTGAGAAAAGGAAAAGCAGCGCACAACATACCTAATGAACTTGAAAAGATGGTTGGTAGAGTGGGGATTGGGTGGAATGACAGGAAAACATATATTGAGAGCAACAAAAGAGAGAGTAGATTAGATGGCCATGATCGCCTACGTCCTGAAGAGAAACAGTGCATAAAACAAGAAGAATAGAGACTACACTCTACAGTAGAAGCATGTAAAAATTGTTCAGTGAGGTTTATAGTTACATCTATTGTTAACCGGCGTGGTTGGTACAGAAAAATATTATTTCAAATAGAATGGAAGGAATTGACAGCATCTCGATGACAGCACTACAATTAATTGAAACACAGAATAGAATGATGGGAAATTGATGATATCTGCTGTCATGTTCCACAATCGCCAATGAAAAACTACCAGATACGACTAGTGTGAAAACCTACCGATGACATACATAATGAAAATCAATCTGAGATATACGATTAGCTGTTTAGCAATCGATAACAAAATTACTGCATTGCCTTTAGATGCATTTAGGTGATGAATATTTAGTATATTTGCCTTAATATGGGGAGCGCCATGCATTTTCACCATTTCTACAGAATTTTGTTCAGGTCGAAGCAAAAACCAAGAAAACAAATGTGGTTACACGTTTTATACTATTTGCACAAATAATATTCCTACATATTTTCTATCCTTTTTCCTTGTGCCAGACTAAGCTGAACATAATATTGATGATATGATTTAGATAATCAACAAATCGAACTTGGCTTAATTTCAAGTTGTTGTGCATTTCATTTTTTCTACTCTTGTCACAGTTTTTCCCTGAGGGAAATTCTACGTGGTGTAATGGTTAGCAAGATTGTCTCACCAGATCAATTATGATTGATTCTCACTGGGTGATCCACACTTGCGGCTGTGTGCCACATCTAAGATACGTGTAGAAAATCATTTGAGCACTTCGACCTTGTGTAATGGTTAGATCAATTCGATTTGCATTGGGTGCACCTTACTTTCGTCCTTGTACCACACGTAAGCTACGCTTAGAAATTTTTTTTCTTACTGAGCCCGCAATACTTTGAGTCACATCTGAGATACGCATAGAAAATTATATGAGTACCTCGTTGTGGTGTAATGGTTAACAAGCTTGAATGCCCGTTCTAAAATCTTGCAGAAATTTAATATACGTTTTCTTTTACACAAGACCGACCCAATAAATCACCCAGTGAGGAACGATATCACTACTTAGTAGTAATTGATATGAACATACAAGCTTACTAACTATTACACCACTTCAAAATCCCAAAATAATTTTCTAATTGTAGATTGGATGTGGCACAAGGTCGAAAGTGTGAAACACCCAGTGAGGATCTAACTCACAATTGGCACTCGATTTCTACTAAAACTAGACGTATATGAATATTGTTATTTTTTCATAGGTTTTAATATTAAAATTTTAATTTTATAGTTTCATTTTAACATTTTAATTTTAATTTTTTATCTGCATGGAGTCTTAGTAAACTTAAATTTTTAATCTTGTTATTAAAAAAGCAGTAATCTAACTTTATAAGATTTAACTCCCATGAACATCGAGTGAATTTGAATTCAAATTTATTAAACGATCAGTTTGTACTATGCACCGGAAGACCGCATAACGCATGGAACTCCAAGATGTGCCATCGACGTAGGACCATATGTATATATATATATATATATATATATATATATATATATATATATATGTGTGTGTGTGTGTGTGTGTGTGTGTGTGTGTGTGTGTGAGTGTGTGTGATTCGCCGTTGGGAAGCACTGCATAGTCACTTTCGACATATGTTGGTGACAAGAATCCAGAGAGTATAAAAGAAATATTCGTTTTATAAACAGAGCATATAACATAAGCATTTTTTTTTTTTTGATAGATCGAGATATAATTTTAGTTTTATGTTTTGCTTCATTCAAAAACGTTAAGGGAAAAGTTTTGACAACTGATGATTCTGTTGCAGTGGAGGGTAATGTCATTTTCAATATATTTCTTCTGAAAAATGGAAATAAAGATTTACGTGTTACATTCTTGCCTGCAGGATGTTTTCTCTGTCGTAATGTACATTTTTGTATGACAAGATACAGAGCTTCGATTTTTGAGCTCTCTTTCAACACAAATTTTGCAGTTCCCCCACCGATGCACACACAGAGGCAGCCATACGTATAAAACATAATGAATAATTCGTATTCTTGTACAGTGCGTTGCAGCAAAATCTGACTCTTGACAAAAAGAAAACAAAATAGGCAATAAAAACAAAAGTTTTATATGTAGAGACCCGAAAGTTTATTTAGCAACAGTTAGAGTTACATACTAAATTATTTTTCAATGTAACAGCCGCCACCGCCAGCGACGACCATCTCAAGGCAGGGGTGAAATGAGTCACTCGCTTAAAAAATAATGTAGTATGTAAATGTATCTGTTACTCTCGGGTATCTGCATATAAAACTTTTGTTTTTATTGCCTATTTCTTTTTGTCAAGTGTCTGATTTTGCTGCAACACCCTGTATATGTTGAACGCATGGGAGTAAATATTCAGAAAAAGAAGATGAATAGATACATATAAACACGTAAAAGAAAAATATCCACACTTATACCATAATCTCATACCTACATTAAGATGTAAATATACAGGCATTGGCATGTTGGCGAGAAAATCTAATTTTCCTCACACAGAAAAAGACTAGAACACTCAAAAATTAACGTGAACATGGCTAGCAACACCGGAAATCAGTGGTAACAATTTATGGTAACAATTTAAAAAAAAGAGAAAAAGAGAGAAAAGATTAAGGAGTGAGTGTAAAGTAGGAAAAAAACAAACAATAAAAAACGACAAAAAGACAATATTCTACATGTATCCGCGTAGACTGTCGCATCGGCGCACTAGTGTACACATGAGGGAAAGCACGGGTGCGAACTGAGACACGTACAGATACATTGCAAAAAAACATTTGCACCATTGATAAGATTATATGAACTAGAAATGTAACACTGCAGTGCGACTGGCCCTCAATTCCCCCGGCAGCAACCAGTTGTGATACCGCACAGGGTACGGTAGCCCTTATGTGACGCTCGTTCACTGCCACCCGGTTGCGACAATCAAGTCCGATGATGTCGCCACAAAAGCTGGACTACAGGACGTCTTTTGCAACAACGGGCCACTGTCCCACGTTGTGATTAGATCCCAGAAGTCTCGTCGGGCAATTTCAATAGTCGTCCCTTTTAGCCAGTCCGGCCACTGGTGTACACTTATGAGTTGAAAAAAATAAACACGGCACCAAAAAAAATTAATAAAATAAATGAACGAAGTCGAACACGCCTGGAGAGTTACGTAGAATGTCTTTATATAAAGTAAAAAAAAGGTATGTTTTTTTTTTCCAAGAATACAGTTGTCGAAAATGATATACAATCGTCGGAAATGATATACAGTTGTTTAAAATGCTGGTTGTAACGGAGAGAGTAAGTTCGCCAAAAGCATCAAAGCTTCTTATCGTTAATTGAAATGTTTACTCTAAATTTCGTTACCGTTGAAATGTACTTCTAAAACAGCAAAGTTCTTTCGGGTTCTTGACGGAATCTGACGGAATGTGCCGAATCGGAGCGGCTGCTGGCGGAGTGTGTGTGGGTACTGACGGCGGTGGCGTTCTGCCCAAAATCTGAACAATTAGCTCTCCAACTCAATTTTTCGTGTCGAGGATCTATTTTTATAACCAATTTCGATCCTCTCTGGGGATCCGGCCGGCCCACAGTCTTCGGCCAATGAAAATCGGTCTTCGCTCACTCGATTTGCGAATGTCTTTAGCTCAACGAATGAGATTTTGCCAACTCACATCGGAGCTTGATTCTATTTTAGATTCGCACGGACCCGAATGTACTCACCAGCGGCCCTGACCATGGGTGACCTTATCAAATCACTCTGACCCTTGTTTTGTTAACGCTTCTTTAGATCAGTGGAATGCACTCCAGATCTAAGAGAAATCCATATTGAACATAAAAGAGGAGAAAATCATGAAAGACGAGAAATTTATATTTATCCAAAATAATTTTATTTTATATTTCCGTGCTGTTGATGGTACTAAAATTATTATTTTTTCCTTAAGCTCACATCGCGTGACGCAATAAAACACTAATAATATCACCGATATCAACTTCTCTCTCCGTTGTTTTAAACCAACCAAAGGAAAGTATCCCTGCGGGAGAAGGGAAAGCATCACCGCGTGAGATAGTGTCACAGAAAAATTAAAAGTATAAGTAGTCAATTGCTGATATTCCCTTGACGAGTATACATATGGACCCTTCTCCAAAACTCTTGATTTCGGGAAATCTGAAGGTAACATCACTCAACTAAGTTATAAGGTTTTTACTAGGGGTTGATATCTGTAGTGAAATGGATATCAGCTCGGAATGAGAAATCGGAGCCCCGTATATATATATATATATATATATAGATAGATAATAATGATTTAGTGATACAAGTCTTACTAAATAATCTATAGCTTCGGACGTGAGGCGTTGAATTTATACTTTTCCTCAAGGATATTTGCGCGTAAGTGAATATAATCATCCTAAGGTAATTGGAAATCGACTCTTCGATTAACAATACCAAGTCATTCTCCTTTACATCACACGCGCATCTAAGCTTAACACATCACTCAATAAATCCTGGGCCTAACTAATAAAACAACAAATTTTAGGCAACATTCGGCTTCATTCATCAACATAGTCTCCTTCTGCACTAATTCGAACGCTTTTTTACAATTCAATCACATTTTGTAGAAAGATGTATCTTTGACCTCAACATACGCTTCAATTTCCGATATCACTTCTCCATTAGAGCCAAATCTCTTTCCCTGGGGCATTCTTTTGGGGTCTACAAACAGCCAGTAATTGCTGCGAGCCAGATCTGGAGAATAGGGTGGATGCGGAATTCTTTCTAGCTGTAAGTAATATTTGCCTCTTTGTTATTCTTTTCAGTGAATTACGTAGATTACTTACTGTTTCCTTCAGCCTCTTCTCCATTCAGTATATCAAGTGGGTATCAAATTCTCCAAACCCTCTTGCTTCATTATGTTAACCAAAGTTTCAACGATGTCTTTCTAATTAAAATTATATCCGTCTTTTTTGTTTTAATTTTCTTTAAACGTCCCTGTTAATCACATGCTCTCTCTACGGTATTCTCAGCATCTTCCTAAATTTCTACATCACAGTTGTTGCAAGAATCTTCGTCATCTGTGAAGAAATTGTCAAGAATCCATTGCTATATTGAAGGGCTGATATTAGATATCAGTTAAGCACACTGTTCTACAGTGATTCTTTCATTTCATAATGCTTTGTTGAGTGTTTGACACGAATATATCGTTATTCTAATGTGAATTCATATTCCTGTGTCACATTTCAGTTGGAAACAAAGAGAATACAGGATTGTTATGTGATGTCTGTCCTTCAATATGGCAGTGAATGCTGGACAATATCATCAAAGAGAAAGGAAAAACTTGAAGCATCTGAAATATGGTTCTCCAGAATGATGTTGAGGATACCATGGACCAAATATGTGATCAACGACGAGATTTGGGGAAAGATGGAAACGAAAATTAAACTTATACTTAACTTTGGGAAGAGGGAGCAGAAGTTTCTGTTACTTGTAATGTGGAAGGAAGGCTTGGAGAATCTGATACTCACAGGACAGATAGAAAAAAGAGAGACGGGAAAAGCAACGCATGACATACTTGGTAGACTTGATCAAATGAATGAGAGAGCAAGGTTTGGGAAAAGTAACAAGAAAAATGGATGTGTGTTGTGGTGCAGTGGATATCGGTTCAAAACGAGAAATCAGAGAGCCGAGTTCGAATTCCAGTTGAATTCATTGCATTTACTTATGCGTAAATGCCCTTGAGAAAGAAATTAATCTTTTGCTTCTTCCTCCAGCAATGGGTTACGTAGCAGAAAAGATTGGGTTCTGTAGTCTTGGTTAGTAACCAATATACCGCAGAAAATATTGGTAACCTACAGCGGAGAAATATTCTTCCCAGTCAGTCATGTCTGTTTCGGGACATGATTGGCCAAACCTGTATCACATATGGCACTTAACTGACTTACTGCACAAGAGAAAGGATGTTAAAAGCTACATAGGATAGTGAAATGAGAAAGGCCATGATCGTCTACGTCTTGTGGGACGTGGCCATATCATAAGAAGCAGAAGATAGTTAATTTGTGTACCATCTTGAATTTGACTTCTCACATTTTAAGAGTTCATCTTGCTGAGAACCATACATTCTATCTTCTCACAATTAATGGAGCGTCCTTTGTCCGGATTTCCTTTGCATATACAGGTTAATGATATGACTGAAAAAATCATATGAAACCTACAAATGATTTTGGAAATCTTCATCCTTTCTTCCTAAAACCAGACTAGCAGGGATTATTACGAAATAATAGCTGAAACAATCAAGTTATTATTATTATTATTTTTGCTAATTCTTGTATGATTGATTGCATTTTAAAAATTCATTGAATATAAATTAGCTAAGACTTCCTTCTTCCGAAATATTTTCATAACCTTTTAATGATAAATTTCAGAATATTTAAAAAGCAATTTTTTAAAATTATTCATAGAAACCTAACGATTTATGTTTGCGTTTTATGCGGTCCGGCTTTCACGTGAGAAACAACATAATCTCATTGTAAGTCTTTCAAACGCATTGCTTTAGCGAGGATTTTTAGTTTTTACATCTCATGGGGAAAAATAATCATGAATGAAAAATAATTTATCATTGGAGAGCTAGCGACAATTGAAATCTCTCTTTACCTTTAGTATGCAATTTTTTTTCAGGACATTGACGATCATTGTTTTCTAAAGCTTCCCGCTTTCTTCGCTCTCGCCATTACCCTCCTCTTGATGGTAATTTTCAAAGTATAGCTTAAATGTAGCGCAAAGCCGAAAGTACAAGGCATCCAGTGGAGATCGAACTTGCTACTCAATCGTAATTGCTTGCTTAAACATTATACAATGTTGAATTGCTGAAACTGCCATCTTTATGAACCCGCTTTCTTTTCTAGTTACTTCGTTTGCGATCAATTTGTTATAATACTTCAATTTCTCTTGTGTACAAGTGTCACAATTGTGAAACAATCCCTTAAACACACCAATTATCCTCCACCCCACACACTAATTACGTTCCTGGAACAGTGGTCATTAGGTTGAGAAATTTATTAACTTTCAATCCCTACAGTTATCCAAACTGTTATGTTTAATAAACTTAAACAAAAATTTATCTTTATTTGAAAGATTGAGAATCACTCAAGATTGCAAGTTATTACAAAAATGATAATGATGAACGAAGTAAATGATATGAAGGAAAGGGTAACTGGTATTTGATGCAATAAAGTAGGTTATAACAATATATATAATGGCTCGCTGCTAGTATCCGAATATGTCATTCTACTAGAGAGGCTTGCCAATCCCTGTTGTAGACGTCTGCTCAAGCACATTTTTATTTGCTGAAAACACACAACAGGTGTGGTTTATACTGAAACTGTGCTGAACAGCCCTTAGTTTTAGTTTCCGCCAGAGAGAATTATCTGATGTGATCAACAGTCTGAATAAGGCCAGTGAAGTGTGTCTGTGATACACGTTCGGGCGATCACGTCTCGGAAAAGACATGACTGACTGGGCAGACTGGTTGCCAACCAAGACTATAGAACCCAGTCTGTCTTGTTATTTGAACCATAGCTGTAAGGAAGAGACGGATCGATACCTTTCTCAATGGTATTTGCGCGTAAGTGAATGCAACGAATTCAAATAGTATTCGGACTCAGCTCCCCAATTTCTTGTTTCACTACATCACAGCACACCAGACCATTACGCTCAAAACATTGCTTCCGTTTATGATTTCTTATTCGTACAACAATGAACGACCTCCAATTAGTCTCTACTGCCCAGTTTCATTCCCAAAGTTTGGGTCACAACCCCTTTGCAAAGGTGCTGCACGCTAGAGTTTCCAGTGAGTGTTAAATTTTTCAAACATTCTTTATACATTTACCAAGAATATCAGCTTTCTTTTCTGTTTGTTTCCAGCAACTTCTTTTTAATTTCTGCTATCTTCATAATTTTATCGTTCACATATTCTGTCTTTGCTATACCTAGACGTCATCAATAAAACCTAATTCTGCTTATGGCAAGTCTTTTATTTTTGTTGTTGTTTTTCAGTTTCCATTGTCAAGTAATCAAATAATCCTTGATTTGACTTCCTTCAATATGTTATTGCTTGTTAATGCTATTTTTCATACGCTTCATACCTTCCACAATTTTAAAAAATTATCCTTCGCTATTTCCATCTGGCTTCGAACTGTTTAATAGTTCACAACTCCCGTTATTTTCTACGTGTAGCTTATTTTAAGAGTAACAAATCCGTAAAGGCTGACTTGAAGAAAATCCTTTAAGAAAATTAAATATAAGTACAGTAAGAAGCAGAGAATAAATCTTTAACATCGTTACTTGTAATTTACTATATATAGCTTTCTTTTTACATTTCCTCTCTTTCTCTTTATTTTTATTTTTTAATTTCATCCAAAGCAAGCCAATAAATCTACTAGGACGCGAGGAGTTGCTAAGTATTAAAGAAAATGAGAAAAACGACTATTAAGGAGAGAGAACAATAGATAAACCGTAATTAAGTAGAAAGAAAATAACGATTGATATTGCATTTTAATTTTGATGGTGAAAGCTGACTGGGAAGTAAAAAGCTAGTAAAGAGTTCCACAGTTGAGGAATATGATAGAAGAAACTGTTAGATCAGAACTCACAGTTACCTATAACTATTTCCACTCCGCCAATCCAGTACTGCGCTCAAATTGATAAAGTCTAGGTATCAGTAGAAATTTCATCAGAACAATTACCATAAAAGAATTCATAGAAACAGTGCAAGGAAGCTACGTTTAGGTTATAGAGTCTGGAGATGAAAGGAGAGAATTTATTGGCACATCTGCTTGCTTTATGGGATTCAAGCTCAGAAATAATGTCAGTCACAGAGATAGGGTATTCATATATCCCTGAGCATTAGTTCTAGGAAGTTAGTTGGGTGCGTGTACTCCAGTTGAGTCAAGTATAGAGTTCTACGGGAATTTGACTCAGCGGTTTTCACCCAAGAGGACACCTCCGATGCTCAGTCTTCAACAGGGAGACTAAAAACTTTGTTCCAACTGACATCACAAAGGAAGTCGTGGAACGCCTCCCAGTTCACTCTTTGATAGCAGTGAGATATTCTGCTGGTAAGAGGTTCCCGTAAGGAGGGTGATAGAAGAAGATATTAATGGAAACTGCGGCACGATTAGAGTTGCCAAAGGCAGAGCTGAATGGTATGGTAAGAGTCAGGGATATAAGTGATAAAAAGATCTAGCAGTGAGCTGAATTCATTATAGAAATGCGTGGACAAATCCACCACCTGCATGAGTGATTGAAATCTACATTGTAATGACACTCGCAAGATATGTGACAGAGTTTTTCAGCAACTTGGCATAGTGGACATTAAAATCACTGAACACAAATATATTAATGAACGGATGAAAAGAAATGACTTTTTCTTTATTGTCCGAGATGCTGTCTAGCCCGTAAGAGTCAGAAGAAGAAGAATGGGGGCAGAGAAAGAAAAGATAGGTAACCGAATTTAGTAGAGCTAAACAGAGACATCTTGGCTGGAGATTCAAGAGAAATCATTCTAGATAGACGGAGGTGTACGCTGATGCCAAGATGACGTTAACTCCTCGCATATAGTCATTAGAGTCATTCCTTAAGAGAAGTAGGTAACCAGGGATAGAGAAATCAGAGAAAGGTAGTGAAGGGTCAAGTTTATGTTTCACAGAGAGCTAGGATATCTGAGGCCATTTCGAGGATGAAGGATTAAACGCTGCAATTGTTGGTACGGATACTATGGATGTTAGAGAAAGAGATGTTGATAGGTTTTCGTGCTTTTTGTTTATTATATCAAAATCATATAATATTGCGTTAAAGATAATCAATTTGATCATCGCAGTGTTGCAATATTTGGCAACGCGACTATAGTTAGTTCTGTACTTCTTGAATGTTTCTCACTTGTAGGCTTTTTGCTGCCCAATGAAAACCTTTGTAAATACCTGGATTTTCGTTGAGTATATGTTTTTAGAAATTTTTTCATGGAAAATATTTCTATAAGATTATATCTTTCCTTGGTCCGCCACAATTCTAGTCTTGTCGCAAAGAAACTAAAATTACTAAATGTCTACAGAAAACCAGACTGGACTTTAGGGATTACAGATCTTCCATGCAGTCAGAATAAGTTCAAATGACTTCGTTTTCTTACCTAGTCACAATACCAGTATAAACCTACGGCTTTCTAAAAATTCTCGATAATAAGAGTGAGTGAAAAGACAGTGGTGCGTCAGTATATTAAGAGTGAAGAAGAAGTTAAAAATTAAGGTGCGTTATTCAGGATTTGACTCGACATTAAATTTCAACCACGAGTACAGATAGGAAAATAAACACCTCTCTGAGATATCCTATTTAAAGGTAACGCATATTTATCAATGGCAAATAAAATATATGGATACGTTCTTTTTAATTTTAAGTTCATTTTACTCCCATAAACCTTCAGAGAATAAAACGCATGTCTTTCTGTAGAATTGACTACGTTGATAGCTCTAATTTATCCTGCCTTCTTGGGAAACTAGTCGAGTAATTTCCATTGCCTTTTGTAAATTTTGAACTCAGCGCTGTTTTTTTCTGGGACTGGTTGTCACTAAAGGCTACAGAATTCAATATTCTTTGCTAGTTAACACATAGAGCAGAATTATTGATAGATTCATACAGTTTCCAGAGGCATTAATATAAATCTGAATGCAAAAGACAATACAGGAATTTGAACTCGGCTCTCTGATTTTATTTTCCACGCCAAAACCGTTACGCCGCAAGGAATTTTTATGTGCGTTAAAATATCGATGATGTATTATTTGAAGAATTAAGAGTTAAGAATGAAGTTGTAACAAAAAATATATCTTTTCGATTTTCTGCATATATTTTTTTCTATTTATCATCTGTATATTGTTACATTTATTCAGTTTTTATCTCTCTTCTTAAAAATCAAGGAGGATGAAACAAGAAGCCCTGATTTCCGTATAATCTGCAAGCCATATACAGGAAACATTTATGTTGGGGAAATCCTTTGAACTGACAGCAGATAAAACTGGCAGCGCAGATGTTCAAAGACCTCGCGTGCTCATGTTCAGATTAAAAGTTGATAGATCAAGAAAATGGGAAAGTTCCGTTGGGAAGGTCTTATGATCAGTTTGAATTGTTTTAAGCTACCTATTTGTTGAGATATTCACAGATCAGGAATTGTGACTAAATGCAGAATAAAGGAAGGAAACAAAGAAAGAATTGAAAGAGATCAAAAGGGAAACAATATTTGAAACATTGAAGACTTTTCTTCAAATAAGGACGTCAAAAAACACAAAGCGGAGTGATTTCATTTGGAATGAGCGCTTAAGAAATTTTTATATAAATCTCCTTCTACAAGAAGGCAACAAATAAACAAAATGTCATCATTGGAGCGAATCTCAAAAAGAAGGATAACTTTATAGAATATAAATTCTTGTAAAGCATACAATTAATGTTTGCTTCGTTTCTCAAATTATACGAATGGGATTGTTCAAAAAGTATAAAATAAATGTAAAGTAATATAAATATATAATTTTTTATGTACTTAGTTTTTATCATAATTAAATTAGACATTTACACAGTTGTATTTAAAAGTGTTCAATAAAATTATATTGTAGAACTTTTGAATATTTTTAATTTGGGAACAATTTATTACACAACCAGGATTCTATCATCTGGTGTCTTCAAGCGATTTACAGTAACATTTATGATTAAATTTATATGATTTATATGTTTAACGCTTTATTTTGAACGCATAGCAGGATTTTAAATACGCATGACAGGTAGTTTAAAATAAAAACGAATATTTAGTCAAGGCTAGCGAAATAGCATTGTACATAGTTTCATCTGGGCTTGTACGAAATCAACATGTATTTACTACTGTGTATCCATCTGAACATTATTTCGAACTTTTTATTTAGTAACATTTCTCAATCGTTAAACTGATAATATAGGCAGCACATTTTCTTGGGACAATCTACAGACATCCTCATCACTTCAAGTTCTAGTATTTATCAATATATTCCATCACACACTAGAAATTTTTCAATTTTTTCTTTTAATTTCCTCACATAGTTGGCTTCTTTGGTACAATTACTAAAGCTTTTCGAGCTTGAATCATAATTGATAATGATACCATTTGTTTTAAACTGTCACGTATATATATATATATATATATATATATATATATATATATATATATATATGCGCACCTATTGATCGGTGCAGAAATTTGGGTTGACGTGCAGATTTCAAATTCTGATTGAATCCTATGACATAAAACGCTGAAACGATTTTCCTATGTCATAGGATTCAATCAGAATTTGAAATCTGCACGTCAACCCAAATTTCTGCACCGATCAATAGGTGCGCATATATATATATATATATATATATATATATATATATATATATATGATTTGATTTGATTTGCAAACGAAAAATAAATGAAGAATATTCAAAAGTTCTACAATATAATTGTATTGAACTCTTTTTAATACAAATGTGTATTGGTACAATTTTATTATGACTACAAATTAAGTAATTAAACAATCAATATCTATCTATCTATCTATCTATCTATATATATATATATATATATATATATATATATATTATAATTATTATTATTATTATTATTTAGAATTATTATAAAACATACTCCTGCGCATTTGAAATAGGCCCCCTATTTTGTTTATTACTGGGTATTACGATTATTGGCGTGAGTAATCGAGAAATAAAGTAAAGAATTAAATAAAAGTTCAACACACACACACACACACACACACACACACACACACACACACACACACACACACACATATATATATAATGCTCTGGGATATTGCCTCTTGTCATGGTTCAGATTTCAGCAGTTACCTAACTGTTTCTATGTATTTACTCGCATTATCTGAAAGCACCTGTTGAACTTGTTTATATTTTAAATATTTATGTATTTTTCACTCTTGATATTCGAAACAAGTTCAAATTCAGGACCTTTAATACATATTTGGAGGCTGGGTAACATAATCTTAAAATTGCAATTTTATCCCTTTTGTGCAGTTGCTGGAAGCCTTTTCTTTTTTTGCAAAGACTGTATCAGCTGGAAAAAGTGATATTCTTTATTAGTCAGTCACTGGCAAATATCATGCGTAACCTGCCTGAATACATTGATTAAATAGAGGTCACAGCCGGAGTTAGAAAATATAGCGACAAGACAAACATTACTAAGAGCTACAAATGATATTAATCTTTGGAGAATCATAATTGCCTACTTCCTGAATGTATTCGTTACAAAAGTGATTGATTTTGTTTAGCGGCGTATCAGCCTCTATGGGTTATTTAATGCAGAAATTTAAGTATTTAGAATAAAATTTTATGCCTTAAACTAAATATTTTTAACGCAATTTTATGCTTTCAAATCCAGATAAAATGTATTATTGGTTCAGTCAGTTAAGTGCTATACGTGATACACAGTTTGGGCGATCATGTCTCGAAGGTGACATAACTGACTGGGCAGAATATTATCCAGCAGTAGGCTGTCATTGCATTCTGCGGTAGACTGGTTGCCAGCCAAGGCTATAGAACCCAATCTGTCCTATTATTTAACCCATAACTTGAGGGAAGAGACGGATTAATACCTTTCCCAAGGGTATCTGTGCGAAAGAGAAGCCAAGGGATTCAGCTGAAATTCGAACTCGGCACACTGATTTGTTGTTCCGAGCCGATATTCACTGCACCACAACGCAAAAAAATGTATTATTGGTAATTCTATTATAAAATGTATAATAAGAATAATAAATGAATAAAGTTTGCAAATCATTAACTAATGGTGATTAACCCCATGGAAAAATAAATGAAAGAACAATACAAATGTTAGAGATTAAATTTCTGAAACGCATGATGGGAAATTAGTGTTAGGAAATTTTGGAACCCAAAGGACATATTGAAGATGAAAGAGACAGGAAGCGGGCCATTTATCTAACAAACTTATGTGAATGGAAGGCTAAAAGAAAAGTGTAAGTGATGTTAAAAAGATAAATACTAAGAGTTATAAAAGATAGGAATCTATGGAGAGGCTTTACCAGCGATCTTTTTAATGGACAACACATTTAAAAGGAGAAAAATCTCAATCCAAATCGGTTTTAGCAATGTTAAATAAAGGAGTAAAATACTATAGAGAAAATGGTACGAATGTTGAAAAGTTCTCGGACTGACCAAGGAGAGAATGAGATGAAATAAGGAAATATACAAGTTATTTCCGTGGCAGTTGAAAATCCTCCTCGAAATCTTTCTATCTAGTAAATGAAGTACTATATTGCTGCTGCTATCCCCACGGCATCTTAATTATCAATTTTATAGGGGTAGATAGATATTCCTATTGTCTCGTTCACAGTCCCCAGACTTTTGAAAAGTTTATATCTTGTTTCCTCTTTAGGATTATTTCCGGTTTCTTCTGAAGTCTACTTTAACTCTATAATTCTAACTATAATTTCATTCACTAATTATATCTTGAAATCTTAAAGTTGGCTGTTATCTTACATGCATAATACCCAAAATTTCTCTTCTTACACTTTCTTACACTACTTCAACTGCACAAAGTAAATCTCATCCTTGAGTTGTTTTTTGGGCCTTGTATTGGTTGAACATTAGCAAGGAAGAAAATTATAAGCAAAGATGAGAAAAACAGTGTAAATTATATAAATAAAAGTTCATTTCTTACCTTGAAATACTTAGTAGCAAACATTTTTTTCAGATGCAACCACATCTGGCGAATGTTCTCTAGCCTCAAACATTAAATGAGTCAACATCCATTTTCTTGCCAGCCTTGTGTGCAGATGTTTGTTTTGAAAAAGAAGTAATATTTCTGCTACTGTTGTCATTGCTTTTCATTTCCCGCCCCATATAATCGGCACATCAAGAAAGAATATTGTTCTGCATTCAATGTTTGATCCTTCCGACGGTAATCATCAAGATACCTTCTTTATTTCACACAAAAGAATATCTCTGTTAATGTTCTCGGTTACTTTTACATCTTCACCAGGAAAGAAAACCAAATAAATAAAGAAATAAAGCTAGCTGAATACCGCTACTGTATGGTTAGTTGTTTCATCTCCAGTTCCTTGCATTGCAACCAATTTTCATCAACTGTCAGTTCATTTGGTAACTGATCCATAGATAGGCAAAAATATTGCAGATTCTGCATGCAGTTCTTCCCTTGACATGATATTTGATCCGGACTCAAATATTTTGACAACAACAGATTAACAATTTTTGTATTCATAACTTCTTGTGAATTTTCAATACACTATGCTTTCATATTTTTATGATATTTTCTTTTTATATAATAAATTTCACCCCAAGCGAGGAAATAAAGCCACTGAGACTCAAGATGTTACTGGTGTGGAAGAGTTAGAAGAAGACACATTGCTAAGAAGTGTGAACAGAAGAAGCGTAATAAGAAGGATTGTAGATAGCGATTGACATTTAAATTTTTAGGCTTAAAGCTGGCTGGGATGTATGGAGACGGAAGGAAATCCCGCAAGCGATAAGTGCAAGAAAAGAAACTGTTAACAGAATTTACGATATTCGTGTATTGGCCAAAATTATGTCATGTACAAGCTCAAAACCTTTAGACTTTGAATCTGTTGAATGATTCCTAGACCTTGCTTTATTTTGGATATCGGAATAACTTAAGTGGAAGTTGGCATATCTCTCTTTCTTGGTTAATTATTATGGAAATTTTCGCAGAATGTTTACATCATATACTCATGAGTTTCCGTTGATATTCGCTCATTGAAGAACGGAATTAAAGTCACAAGGATCATGAACCTAGATATTTTACAATATAAAAAATCATTTTGAGTTACAAGTGTAAATTATCGTCGACATTTATATCGGACTGAAAACCTTTCAGCACCCATTCATAATTGACAGAAGATAACAGAAGGAAGTATTAACATAATACTCAGAAAGTAGTTGTAAACTCTCTTTTAAAGAGCACATGCATCATTCAGTAAGAAACAGATTGAAAATTCCAAACTCGATAGAAAAAAGCAATAACCAGAATGGAAAAAAAATTAAAAACTCTTCAGGCATCCTTGGCTCGTGAACAAGAGCAATAAAATTGTCACTTCAGCGTCCTGAATTTAAAGAAGAAGGTGGAATGTTTTTCGCGTACTTTAAGTGTCACGACATGATGGCAATCGAAGAATACAGGAATTGGCAGAGATGCATTCATATAAAAATACAGTTCTAGAAATTAAATGTGAAAAAAAGAAACAAAAAACAAACGTTGAATTACTACAATATTACACAAAAATAAATCCAATGCGCAGAGACACGTTTCTGTGCATAATATATATATATATATATATATATATATATATATATATATATATATATATATACAGAAAGCGGCATGTACGTAAAATCCTAAGGAAGATCCTATTATTAATATTAAAACTGATCCACCCAGAGATCTCGATGTAAGTAGCATTATCTATTTACAGAATCAAGTATGTATATATTTTCAAAAAAGATTTCGAAAATCACATGCATTGTAAGAAATCCGAGCTTGAATCCATTTCGTCATCTATCTTTTTCTCTCCTACTCTATGTAACGACTATCTTCTAACATGATCTACTCTATTTTTTTTAAACTCCCGCTTCCGCAATTCTTCCTTATATTTTTCCATTTTCTTCTTTTTAAACGAACCTCGATGTAGGAACTTCTTTTAAATTTTTTATAATAAACGGTTGCTGAGAGAGCGGGATTACTTCGCAGAAATGATCATACGATAAATATAATTTTCAAAGTTTTATTTAATATATATATATATATATATATATATATATATATATATATACATGTTGAATATATGGATCGAGATCCGACAAGATGAATAGAATAAGTAAAGAACGAGTAAGAAAAGAATGTCTTTAATCTAACATGTTTCACTTGAACAATTTTATTCAGACATTCATTGAAAGGCTTATTGAATCTCTGAAGAAACTTGTTAAAGTAATACGTTAGATTAAAGACACTTTCTCTAATTGTTCTTTGCTTATTATATTTATATATATATATATATATATATATATATATATATATATATATATATATATATACACGCTGTGAGGGGCAAATTGTTGCCATTTTATATTTTAATTTCGCGTACGCATATTTTTTTATTTGATGTTGTCTACTGCACACTATAGTAGGACTAGTTGGACACCGTATTAGGAGATGTTACCTTCAACACTTCTTGTAGCTGAACTGATTGATGTTACATTCAGTATAATCGACTACAGAATATCATAGGCGGAATTATCCGCCTACTATTCAAGAGTATTAGCACATTTCTATTTGTATTTTTCAATATTTTTCTTTTATATATATATAGATAGATAGATGTAAATAAATCAATTTACAAAGCATTCATCTTCATCCAACTCCTGCCACAATTAAACCAACGTGAATTCAATGGGTGATTAACACAAATCAATCTGAAAACTATATATTTATATATCAGAGTGATTGAGAAAAAACAAATAGTCACATAGATAGTTAGCGACGCGTTATGAATATTTCTATTAGAAAAAATATTTTCGTTGGCATATTAACAAATAAACAAAAAAGAACATTAGGTATAAATTTTGTTGTATGCTATGTGTTCTTGATAAAATCTTATTATTAACCTGATGTCAGTAACTTTTGATATTTCATATCTCCATCCATTATATAAATCTTACCCATCTTTAATATTCTTGTTTAATGGAGTCATATTATTTTCATATTCAGCTTTAAAAAAAATTCTTTCGTTCTGTGTTCTTTATAAATAAGCAATTTCTTTTTCCATAACATTTATAATTAAATTATTTTGTTATTCAAATAAAAACTATTCTTCTAAATTGATAACCATCTTAGAATGAGAAACAGCTTGGGTGTGATCAGAAATAACCAAACTATATATGTAAGCCACATAATGAACGATTCCGCACTCAAATATACTTATCTTTTTGGACTCAATTTCATCCCAAACATAAAGTAGAATTTAGAAACACACGCACACACACAAATTTATATATATGTACACACACACACACACACACACACACACACACACACACACACACACACACACATATATATATATATATATATATATATATATATATATATATATATATAATAAATCCAGGGGAAGATTTGGTAAGTAAAATTTAATGGATACTAGTAATAACAGGTTAAATATTGAAACTTATCCAACAGAGATGTAAATTTAATTTACATTTATTTCATATATAAATTTAAATATTTTACACTCGGGAAATATAATAAAATCGTCTGATTTCTTCCAATTTTGTGGAAAGGAAAGAAGAAAAATTTAAATTTGAAAAAAAAAAACGCTTCAATTTTACACCTCGACTTTCTTCTGACAAAAATCCCCCAAAAAGGGTCTGGCTTGTTTATGTTCAGTGTTGGTAATACATCTTTGGAGTCCGATGATGTGTTTATATATTATGTCAAGCGAAAATATTTTGTTTTTTTGTTTTTTGTAATTTTTTCCAAAATGCCGTCTTATAACAATATATTTTTCTTACATGGTTTTTATGTACTAGCCGATGAAATTTATGAAGATCGCAGCTTAAAAGCAGAAAACTTAGTCAGTAAAGACGATTGCAGGAAGAATTACAAGAGAATTTGTCTTTAAGAAAAATATTCTTTCAGTGATTAAGAAGGCAAAAGCCAGAAAAGAAAGAAAAATTATCTGAATTGCAGAGAAGGTCGTCAACAGGTAATAAATTTTACATTAGAAGATAATATATTGGGTCCATAAAAACTGTAATATAGATTGTTTTCAATAGAGGATTTTCTTTTATTCAGGAGAATCGGATATATTCAGACCTTGTTTTTCGAAATTTGGTACCAAATATTACGAAGAATGTAAAAACGATTTTTGTTAATTTCTAGAATTTTGTGTCTTATCAATGTCTATGGATAACTTATCAAAGGTTTTCCTGTTGATGTGGGAGTTTTAGTAAATGTTCTTTATTTCAAAGGAGCACTTTATTATAATATGTTAATAAAAAACTGTTAAACATTTAGTGTTTAAAGGTCTAATTTTCCCCGGGAAAATAAATTGTGGATTTTTTTTAATATATATCTTTTCAATTATTATTATTTATACATTGTGAAGTTTTTGTTAAAAACAGTTTTTCTTCACATTATAATAAATATCCTGCCATTTATCTATTTTTTTCTTCGTTATTTTTAATTGAGTTTCTTTTTTACTTTGATGCTATCATGTGCGTTTGTCGTGCGTTTCTCAGGTTTTAATCCGACTCTTTTCTTCAGTTATGGGTTAAATAGCAAGACAGATTGGGTATATAGCCTTGCTTGGCAATCAGTCTACCGCAGAAAATAATGGAAACCTACCGAGGGAAATCTTCTTCAGGGACATTTTCTCTAAAGCGTGTATCAAGTATGGCGCTTGTTAGGAAAGCATAGGAATATGAAATAAATAAATAAATAAATAAAATCAATGAATAGAATAATAAAAAGAATATTTTTGCATGAGGCTAGTAATAAAAGAATCAGAAAATATTTTTGTGATTTTTGCAATTTTATTACCCTACTTCTGGAAAGAACAAAAATTTTCTCTTCCCACTTTCCAACGCAGCATCTATTGACCTTACATTTAAACTTCTGGAGATTGTAGCTGTCGGGGAAGCAATCATGTGGAAGAGAATTTCACAGGCGGGAAACGCGAGAAAAGAAGCTGTTGGAGTAGAAATTACGTTTACATCTTATCTTTTTTACTTTACTTTTTGCTTTACCTATTTGATAATCTAGTATCGCGTGTAAATTCGTACCTAGGCGGCAACAATGATCTAAGTTCATCGGAGCAGAAGCGTGAAAGTATTTATAGAAGGGGCACAGTGAAGCCACGTCACGCCGGTGAGAGAGTGGTTGCAACCGGTCTGCCAAAACAGTATTGATCACGTTACAGATCCTCCGTTGTATTTTGTCAAGAAGCCCGAGGAGAGTAGCAGGGGCACCCGACCAGATATGACAGCAATATACAATACACGGGCGGATGGTAGATTTATATATGTGCAGGATAGATTCAGACGGCAAAAACTTCCGGGCCCTGCACAGAGAAACTACTTTCATAGCAGCGGATTTAGCAATGGTTTCGACGTAGTCATTCCACTTGAGGTACGCTGAGAGTGTCAGGCCAAGAAGGCGTAGTGTTTTACTTTCTGGGAAGCAAGCCTGTTCCATGCTAATGAGAGGTGGGTGCGATTGTCTATGATGGTTAATTGATAGCAGCTTCGTTTTGGAAGCATTGAAATTTACGAGCCATTTCCTACCCCAGTCCACTACGGATTGGAGGTCCTTTTCGCTTTGTCGCCCACACCGGGATTTAATCGAGGCGAGAGTAAATTGTGGTGTCATCGGCGTACATGCGTACTTGGGATCTTATGGCATCGGGGAGATCATTAATGTAGATCAGAAAGAGCGTGGGAGCTAGGATAGAGTCTTGAGGGACGCCCGCGTTTGTATGGTAGTTTTGGGAAGCATGTCCGTTTAATACTACCTTCAATGTGCGTTAAGAGCGACTACCTTCAATGCATGCACTTATGCGCGTACGTGTTCCGGCATGAGGTGTGTTAGGGCATGAGGTGTGTTAGGGTATGGGGTAAGTGTGTTGGGTTATGGGTAAGCGTGCTGTGCGTCTGTACGCATGTTTATTGTACGTATGTTTATTTGTGTGCGTTAAACTGTGATAGCGTGTTTGTATGTATGCGCTTTATTGTTGTGGTCGGTGTGTGTCATGTGCATGTTAGCGTTGACTATTCTGTTTTGTAGTGTACATTGAGTTCTTGTCAACTGATGATGTGTGGGTGTAGTTTAGTTATTATTAAGGACACTTTTATGCACAGGTTCCCTAAATCCCCCTCTCTAGCCTCAATATTAACGATTATGTTTTTGTCTGTATTTTTGCATTTTTTTAAGTGTGTATGGAAAGACGACGCTTGTGTGTGTATGTGTTTTTTTTATTCTAATGTGTAACGGTCAGGTGGTCTGCCAACATAGAACTGCTTGCATTTGGCGCAATGCATGCGGTACACGACATATACCTGGTGGCATATGCCGGTGTCCGCAATAGGGCAATTGGCCAGTGTGCATGTGGTGTTGTTGCTGGTTTTGTGGTTGGGTTTGAGGTGTCTGCGAAAACACCTCAACTATATATATATATATATATATATATATATATATTGTGTGTGTGAATTTTTGTATATGTGTGTACACACATATATATGTGTGTGTATGCGCATGTATGTGTATAATAGTATATAAGTATATAAGTGTGTATGGAATTAAATGTATGTGTGTGTAGGTGTATGCATGTATATATGTATTCATAATCGAAGAATTGTGTGTGTATGTGTATGTATGTATATATGCATGTGTGTACTTCTATATGTATGTATAATTGTAAATGAATTTTTTTTATCACCTAGCGATGTCTTTATTTAGTTTAAATCAAATGACCTAATTTAAAAAAAAAAATATTTTAAATCGTATATCTTTTTATTCCCTTTAAAAATAATTATGCCTTTTTAAGTAAAGGCCTTTTTCTAATACTTCAACGTTTTTGGGAAGTTAGGTTTTTGAATATGTCCAGCGTCTGTAATATATAAATTTTTTTCTTTCTTTTCATTTCTTTTTCCCTCCTTTCCTTCCTTTTTCTTTCTTATCTCCCACCTTTTTTCCGTGTTGCTTAACCTTACATCAATTCAACACGGTCTTCTGTTAATTTTTAAGTTACAATTCTGTTTTCTTTTTTTTGTGAACCCAGACGATGTCAATTTTTTCTTTTCTTGTTTATTTGTTTTTATTTTGTTTTATCTTTTTCTTTCTTTTTCTTTTTTATTTTCTTTTTTAATTTCTTTGCAAATCTATTTAAAAAGGAAAATTAGACTGATTTTTCTCTAGTTTCTGAAAGGATTTTTCGGTTGCTGAGGTGATGCGTTATCCCCCGTGCGGATTTTCACATCGAAATGGTCATTCAACATCATTGAATTAATACTTTTTTAATTTATATTTGCTCTGTAATATTTTATTACATGGATCTCTCTTCCTGTATCATTTTTTAATATTAAAATAAAATTTTTAATATTAATTAGGATCGGGTCTTTGGAATTACCTTCCTGCTTTTTTCACTTGGATTAAAGTATCTGAATTAATATATATATATATATATATATATATATATATATATATATATATATATATATATATATATATATTTCCTCTTTTTGTAGCATTTCCTTTATTATTTATTATTCTTTCGAACTGTTGATTTTGATGAATATATTCTGTTTGTATATAAATAAATTATCAAAATGAAGTTTTACAAATTCCATCCGAGATTTTGGCAAATGACAAAGCAAATCCAATCTGATCGTCGAAACTTCTGATAAGAAACCTTACCAAACATAATAAAGGAAAATGAAAAGAAAGGAGTAAACATCAAATGCAAGAAGATAGAATGCTTGGTTATTTACAAAAGGAACAGATCAGAATGCAAATTAAAAATTGGTGATAACGAAATGAAATAAATACAATAAATTAAAAATCTGGGAATTAGTTTAACAGGAGACGAATAATGCAACACTGAAAGCGGATTGGGTTTGCAATCAATGCCTTCCTAAAGCTAAGCACACGATTAAAAACACAAACATTTCGTTAGAAAGAAAGACACGATTACTGAACTATATATGTATAGTCCTCTTAGAAAACAGTGAATACAGAACAATGTCCTTAAAGATAGAGAACAATCTTGGAGCAACAGAAATGTGGTTCTACAAAAGGATGCTGAGGATTCCTTGGCTCGAACGGGTGACCAACGATGAAGTTATAGAGAAAATAAACAAATAAAGAACACATATTTAACATCAGGAACAGATAGTTTAAAATTCTATAGTACACAATAAGAAATGATAGCTTGATGAATTTGATGCACACAAGACAAAGGCTAAGAAGAAGGGACAGAGGAAAACAACGCATAACTTATTTTGTAAGATTGTTTAATGGATAGCGGTACATGGTTTGGGATAAACAGCAAAAGACTAAGTTTATTAAGAGCTAGAAAAGACTGGAAATTGTGGAGAACCATGATCGGTTGCGTCCTGAATAAAAATGGTACCAAGTAAATGGTTACTCAAACAGAAATATATACGGGGAAAGAAAGTGATTGTAAGACTGTGTTGCGCTTGTGTTCAAACTTCAATTTTGTATTTTCAAAATATACATATTAAATCCTGAAACCCCGCCACTGATCCATCAGGCGTACACCTACTATCTTCAGCAACCAAATCGGTCCTCAAATATCAATATTTCGGTTGTTAATTCTTCTTAAATTTCATATTGCAAACTCTCTCTGAAAGTTATGATACGCTATGTACAGTGCGGTTTTATTGAACACATCTTTCATCTATACCTTCGCAATAATTGTAGGAACATTATCTACACTTCGATAAATTTAAGAACCAAATACGCCTATTCTTGTGTAAGAGGTAGTATTTCTTTGCTAGCCTCAACTCAATAAACATGATTTAAGTTTATTAACAATTGACATAAGAAATATGCAACCTAATATTAACGGAACCACAAATTGTGTCAGCTAGAAAGATGAAGAAATTCCCAACATAATCTTTTGTAAATTATTAAGGATCATTGGAGTTGACCCATGTTTTTATTACGTGAACAATAAGCCACCTGTAGAATTCCGGTTTAGAAACGTCAAGAAATATTTCTGAGCAAGGAAAATGGATGCCACCGGATTTCAGGGAAGTAAAATTCCTCTGTTTTTAAAGATTTTACCTCATCTCCTTGCTCAAAACATAAAAAACGTTATTTTTGGACAAGATAATCAGTAACAAAAAGAAAAGAACTAATTTGTTACCATAATTCAGACTAATAAGAATTTTGATTAAACATCCTATGGGGAATGTAGTGGAACAAATGTTTACAGAATTTAATGATTTAAAATGAATATTTTGCAAATTTTATTCTTCGAGCTCTCAAAAACCGAAGACGGTTTTTACATTGACGCCGCTATTGTTTTTACTTTTATAACTCCTCGTCAGTGTGATTTGTTCAAAAATAAACTATAATTAGAATTGAAATAAAACCTAAAAATATAATAAAAATGAATTTATAACTCTTGTGTTCTTGAAAGTTCACAATAAAATATTTAGTACTTTTTATTCATTAAATTTTTTCTGGGATAAGGTAATTATTTATAGTGTTTAAACACATAGGCAAGTGGATGAAAGCGTTGGTTAAATCCCGTGAATTGACCCAAAGAGTTGTGCGTTCAATACCTGTCTACAGTAGTGGTTAACAAACATTGGTGCTGAATTAAATAAAGATAACTAAGATATCTGGCAGTGACATGAATCATGGATAGAGAATAATCTACCCCAGTAATCAAAATAAAGAATTCAGTTCGAAATTCTAATTGCATAAAAAATGTCCGAGCGTAAAACGATCAAAACCTCGTGAACATGGAAATAAAGACGAGAACAAAATCCGAACAATTTAAAAAGTTTTTATTTTTTATTTAATAATTTTATCCCAAGCAAGTCGTGGCCACTAGTACCAGGGGTTAAAATGATGGAAAAGACTCGGTACAGGGGTTATTGTGGAAAGGATAAAATATGAAAGAGATTCAAGAAGATAGATGATATCAAATGACGTTGCATTTAAATGTGTTGAGATTGTAACTATCAGGGAAGCATGTAAACAAAAGGGATTTCAACAGTGAGATAAAAGAAATTGTTGGGGTAGAAGTGGCGGTTACTTTAAAGTATCTTAACGGTGAAAAGGTGGGACCTAGATGCCAATCTAGTAACACGCGGTCGGGTACCAGCGAATAAAGTTCGTCAGTTGCCATGAGAATATTTGTAGAAAAGACAGAGGGAATCGACGTCACATCGGCAAGAAAGTGACTCCATTCGATATGACAAATTAGGATTGATTACATTGCAGATCCTACTTTGGATTTTGTCGATGAATTCAATATGAATAGCAAGAGCACCAGACAAGATATGGCAACATTAGTCAATGCACAGACAAACGGGAGATTTATAAATGCGCAAGATGGGAATTTTATTCTCAATTTTACCTTTAATCTAGTGCGGAAACACAACATCTGATTACGTAAGTATTTTAGTTTTATTTACATGTGCCATCTATCTTAATTACTGTAGCAAGTTTTCAAATATTTGGTAAAGCGCTTTGATTGTGATTCTGTTGCGGGATTTGATAATAGATGAACGATTGTCTTTTTATAATCATTTCACCCCAAATGAGGAAGTACTGCCGCTGGTGCACAGGGGGTTACACAAGAGAAAATTCTTGAGAAAGAGCAACAAGCTAAAAAGGGGTGTCAGATAATGTGTAAGAAAAGATGAGAAGTCTCGTGTGAAGAGAGCTGCTTGAGAGTAGAGCGGACAGGGAAAAGAACACGATAGAAAGGTTTTCAGGGAAAGGATGCGAGTCAAGGAAATAGAAGATATAAATTGACATTACATTTAAATTCTTGGAGATTGTAACTATCAAGGAAGCAAGTATACGGAAAAGAAATCCACAAGCGGGAAGTGCAAGAAAAGAAGCTGAGAGTAGAAGTTGCGGTTACATTTGATTGGTTTCACTGTAAATGGATGGAACGTAGTTGCTCATCTAGTAGCCCGAGGAAATTCATGCAGAGAGGGCACCAAGGTGCTAAACTCATCAGAGCAGAATCTGTGAAATATTTGTAGAAGAAACAGAGGGAAGCCACATTACGTCGGTGAGAAAGTGATTGGGACTGAGCTACCAAGTCGTGATCGATCACATCCGTTTGATTTTCGTACAAACACCGAGATGAATAGCAGGGGCAGCCGATCAGATGTGACAGCAGTATGTAATGCACGGGCGAATGGTAGATACGTACAAGATGGATTCAGACAGGGAAAAACACCTGGCCCTACACAGTGAACCGATCTTACTAGCAGCAGATTTAACTATGGATTCAATGTAGACTTTCCACTAGAGATAGGCCGAAGAGGCGCAGTGTTTTGTTTTCATGAAGAATAGCCTGATCCATGTTGATGGGGAGTTGGAGAGATTGTTTATGGTGGTTAAAAGATAGCATCTTTGTTTTGGAAATATATTCACGAGCCATTTCTTACCCGAGCTCACCACAGATTGAAGGTTCTTTTACGGATCAGCCTCTGTGGTTCGCTTTGCATCCTCAACATATTTTTTATCGTTGAGGGACTAAAATGGTGGTGTTGTCAGCGTAGGATCTGTTTACATGAGCGATGTCGTTGATGAAAATCAGAAAAAAGTTTTCTAGAATTCATAAATACAGGAACAACAAAGAAGGACTTTCAGCAGCCAGGAAAGCAAGAGTGAGACCTTAGTAATGTTTGGAGATGAAAGTGTGTATTAATAGCTTGCTGTTATTTAATACGCTTTTACAGAGCCACCTGCAGTTTTTTTTAATCATTTCACCCCAAGCAAGGCATTCCATTGTCACTATTGCGAATGGGGCTACATAGGGGGAGGTAAAGAGGAGGAGTGGTTAGGTGTAGGAAATGTCAGAGGGAAGGTGATAGATGGGTAAGGATATCGAGGATGAGGGTTGGGCAGATGGGAAGAGTGTTTGAAAGAATGGGAGCGAGTTAGTGTGTTTGGAGGTGTCTATTGGCCTTACATTTAAACTCCTGGAAATTTTATTGGTTTCACTGTGAAAAGGTGGGATCTAATTGCTAATCTAGTTTCTCGTGCAAATTCGTATCTAGGGGGCAGCAGTCGTCTAAGTTCATTGGAGCAGAAGCCGTGAAAGTATTTATAGAAGAGACACAGGGAAGCCACGTCGCGCCGGTGAGAGAGAGACTGCAGGCGGTCTGCCAGGTTGGTATCGATCACATTACAGACCCTCCGCTGTACCTTGTCTAGAAGCCCGAGGAGAATAGCAGGTGCACCAGACCAGATATGGCTGCAGTATTCAATGCACGGGCGGATGGTAGATTTATATATGTGCAAGATAGATTCAGACGGAAAAAAATTCCGGGCCCTGCACAGAGAACCGACTTTCATAGCAGCGGATTTAGCAATGGATTCGATATAGTCATTCCATTTGAGGTCCGCTGTAAGTGTGAGACCAAGGATGCGTAGTGTTTTACACTCTGGGAGGCAAGCCTGGTCCATGCTAATGGGAGGTACGTGCGATTGTCTATTATGGTTAATTGATAGTAGCTTTGTTTTAGAAGCATTAAAGCTCACGAGCCATTTCTTACCCCAGTCCACTACGAATTGGAGGTCCTTTTGGAGCTGAACTTGCGGGACTTAGATGATTAAGCTGAGAATAAACTTAAAAAAACTGAATCTAAGGTCATCAGCAAAAATATGAGTCCAATATTCCAATTACAAGTCGAAGAAATTAAACTAAAATTATACAAGTAAAGAAATTCAAATGCCTGGGAAGTGTTCTGACAGAAAATGGAAAGAGCAACATGAAGATCCAAAGACGCATTGGTATGTCCAAAGACGCATTTCAGAAGCTAAACAGAGTACGTAGAGATAGGAAAATCTTATTAGAAACAAAGAAAATAGGTCTAGACTGCTATGTGATATCTGTCCTTCAGTATGGAAGTGAATGTTCGACGATCTCATGAAGAAGATGCTTGAGGCAGCAGTAATGTGGTTTTACAGACGGATGTTGAGGATGCCATAGACGGAGCACGTGTGCAACAATGACGAGTTGGAGAGGATGCAGACAAGAAGGAAACTCATACTTAACATCAGCAAGACTCAAATGAGGTTACTGGGATACGTAATAAGGAAGGAGAATCTGGAGAATTTAATACTCACAGGACGGATACAGCGCAAGAACCTACTGAATAGGTTTGAGCAAATGGATGGTGTAGCGGGGTTTGCTTAGTTCTAATTCCATGGATACGTATGTATGTGTAATTCCACAAATTAACCTACCTATGTACACTAACTTACATTCAGATACGCATATACGCACACATCTCCATATCTACATACAAATGTGACTGTGTTTATGCTTATAAGTACTTATAGACTTACACTTATTCATGCCCACATACGAATCTTGCTTTCGTATACTCACATATATATTTCATAAAGACGGGTTTTCTACGCGTATAAATAGTGTTATATATATGTAAGTATGCTAACAATTCTCACGCATACTCCAAAATTACGCATATATTCTCATACTTACATACATCCTCACATCCATACGTGTGCCTACTCATATATGCACCTGCACTCCACATGCAAAAAGTGAAAACTGCTAAAAGTGACAAGGAATAGGAAGTTTTTGAGAGCCATGATCGCCCCTGTTCTGAAAAAGAAGGGAAGAAAAAAGTTATTGTGGAGCATACCCGGTTGTTTTCCCGAGTGTAAATACAGTCGTAAAGATATACAATGATGCAGAGTCAGTTCAATTCATTCTCTTTATTACTAGTTATTAAAATTTTTTACGAGTTATAAAAGTTTATGCTGCATGTTCACTCTTTGGTATTACTATATTTCAAGTATTCGATTCCTTAAAATATGGTAATAACAATAAGACGAACAGACGAAAGAAAGCAATTTGGTTTAACCCTCCATTTTGCAAATTATGTAATATTAATATAGGTAAATATTTTCTAAAACTCGTAGATAAACATTTTAGCAATTTTAGTCCCCTTCATAGAATATTTAACAGAAAAACCCTAAAAATTAGCCATTCGTGTACTAAAAATATAGAAAGTATAATCAGCTCCCACAATAGAACTTTATCTAGATATAAAAGCCAAACTGATAACCCAAAATCTACTATCACTGATCAAGCTAGTACCAGAGTAACAACTCCTAGTCAAACCAGCCTTAATTCTGCAACTACTAACCAAAGAAACCCTAAAGTTGCCCGGAATAAACCAGGCATAAGGGATGCAGCTGGACATGACAGTCATACACCTAAATGCAATTACAGAATAAAAAATGAGTGTCCTATGGGTGAAGAATGTATGACAGAAAGGGTGGTATATCAAGCTATGATATACCCAAAAGAAAATAAAACTTGAAAAAATACTACATTGGTATTTCAGTAGGTGCTTGGAAGGAACGGTTGTACAATCACACACACTCATTTTCCAACCCTGAATTAAGAAACCAGACATATCTATCAAAATATCTCTGGTCATTGAATGATGATAACTTAACCTCTATGATTAAATGGAATATCATTAAAAAATCTAACACACCCATCAACTTTTAAGCTTGCTGTCGCTTATGCCTGGATGAAAAACATCATTAATATAAAAGACAAAAACCAATTGGATCTGCTGAATCTGGTGAGGGAACTAATTTTTAAATGTCGAACAGGATCCGGCTTAAATTATGTAAAATTTTTAGCCCCTCATTCATTCCTCTGAAGACTTTACACACTTTACACACATCACACTATTTTACGGAATATATATTTGTACACCATTGTTATATGTGTCGAGGTTTGTTTTATATACCGCTTTTTATATGTCTATGATATTGCTGACACATTTGTTTTTGCTGGTGTTTGAGTGTATATATATGTGTGTGTTCCCATATGTGTATATGTATATATGCATCTGTGTGCGTGTACATATACGTGTATACATATATATGCGTGTGCGGGTATGTGTGTACGCATTTACGTGTGTGTGTGTTGTATGTGTACATATTGTTGTTTTTTGACATTACTAAAGTTATACTGTATTATACCTGTACCGTTGACCGAAAAATTTAACTACATTATTGTATTATTATATTGTATTGTTAACAAAATATTGAGTATAATTTTGATTATATAGTGATGTGGTGGTAATTGTGATTAAAGCAGATTTATTAACTAGTATATCTTAATTATTTCATTTTCTTAGGTCTTTTAAGATTCCAATTTCTTATTCTTTCACTAGTAATATGTAAATTTATTTTTAAACTAAATAATTAAGTTTAAGCAACTAAATTTAAATAGAATAATTAGGCTTACTTTTAAATTAAATTGTTTTAAATTTCTTAAATTTCTTAAATTTTATATTGTATTATATTTGTTTATTTTATTGTATAATTAGTATAATTTTGATTATATAATGGTGTGATGATTTTGTGATCACAACGGATTAACTAACAATAATCTCTTAAATACGGCTATAAGTGTTGAATACACCGGTTCCCGTCCGACCACCGAAGTTAAGCAACATCGATCCTGGTCAGGGATACCAGGTGTTGTAAACGTAAGGACCAAGAATGGTCCATCGGTCCTCTAGTTTTGGGGCTTGGGGGTTGGTAAACAACCCTGCCCCGTAAAAAAGCAGTTTGTGACAGAAACAGCAAAAAAAGTTGCTGCCCTATGCACCAGCTGGGTGTGCTGGATAAATGATGATGATCTCTTAAAAACATTTTTTAGACTCCAATTTCGTATCTTTTCACCGTTAATATATAATATTTATTTTCATTTTTATTTTCATTTTCTCCTATCATCTTTTCTTTCTATTTTAAATTTATTCTTCTCTTCTTTCTTCTTCTTCCCTTTTCGTTTACGCTTTACGATACTTATCCTTTCTTTTTAAATCTCTTTCTCTCTATCTCTCTCTCTCTCTCACTCTCTTTCTCTCTATCTATCTATCTATCTATCTATCTATCTATCTATCTATCTCACCTAACCCACTTTCTTTACATATCAAATCTACGGGTCAGCAGTCTAACTATCATGCTGAATGTATTTTTATATTTTTGTTGACATCCGCTTTTATGCGTGCTCTTTGATTATATGTTGCGTATATATATGTTTATGTATGAATATCTGTGTGTGTTCGCCGAACTGAAGTAATGATGTATTCTTTCTTAAATTTTCTTTTTTAAGGGAGCGACCTTTATTTTTATTCGTTTTTTTAGGTCTTTGTGAATTTCATTCGTGTAAATTCTTTGTACAATAAAGACGGACGCTGATGATGGTTCGCCTGAAATAGGTCTAAACTTCCGATTTACTATGAAATAACGTGTCTGCCTTAATTGTTCTTATATTTGCTCAATATGTATTTATATACATATATATTTAGAGCTCTCTTAGAGAGTTATCCTACCAATGTATGTACAGGATACTCCTTTGGATTCTTCTATATCTGCACCGCATGCTGAGATTATATATATATATATATATATATATATATATATATATATATATATATATAAAGGTAGAAAACCGGATTGCGTTGGACTCATTTAAAAATGAAAAATATTTATTCAAACGTTCTACAATATAATTGGGTTGAAAACTTTATATTACAATTGTTTACTGGTTTAATTTAATCATGGCCAACAACTAAATAATAAACAATCCTCTCTATTATAATATAGGCTGTTATATATATATATATATATATATATATATATATATATATATATATATATATATATATATTCCCTCCTGCCTCTCTCAGGGCATTGAATTAATTTTTTTTGTTATATTTCAATGTAAGATGCTCAGTAGTAGTTACATCAATATATATGTTGCTCCCATTTTAGATGGCATATTTATATAATTATTTTTCCCACTCGTATAGGATAATATTATACAGGGTGGTCCAAGTGTAAGTCGACAGTAAAAATAACATTTATTGTAGGTTCACATATACAATAATATTTACGTATATTACATTGGCAATCATAATTTATTTTGAACAATTAAACAAAAGCGCTTCAATTTTTTCAATCAAAGTTTTTTCTGTATTAATTTCTAAAAATGTATGTCTTATGGAACTTTAAAATCAGTAATATTTGATGGTTTCCGAATATGAAATATGTCCTTGAGTACTCTCCTAAAATCAGTCAGTCTAATGCGCTTGCCAAACATTTGAACCCCTTCAGCTAATCCATTTCTCAGGAAATGTTTCAAAATAAACATGGGTTGCTCTTGAATAATGTAGAGGGGGCCCAGCTTGCTGGCGATAAATGTCATGTGAATTCGACTGTCCACCTACTTTTGGAACACACTCACTCTCTTTCTCTCTCTCTCTCTCTCTCTATATATATATATATATATATATATATAGGTGTGCGTGTGATTTAACATATAAACAAATGTTTCTTAAAATATTAGCTACAATTTTCATATTCAATATTGAAAGTCAATATTGATAAGAAAAACCTGACATTGTTCACAAGGGAAACATTGTGTCACTGAGGAGATAAATTTCAATAAACTTTCGTCAATGATTCGTACTTTTGTATGTATCACGAACACTTTCATATTCTTAATGGTCAATAAAATGCTTTCTTATTTTTATAACGTATGTTCTCTCCTTAACCAGACAACATATATGAAAAACTACTTAAGAGTAGTAGCTAGGTAGCTTAGCCAAAATGTTGATTTTAGCTTTTGTTCGATAAAACTGTTCCATGACAGACAGCTAGCGGAAAATATACAATAACTTTTTTATAATATTTAATATATTTTACAGAGAAGGTGCAATGCCTTTCCAAGAAAAATGAAGGATCCATATTTGTGAATTCATTAATTGTCGGTATCAAACAAAATCAATCGTCATGACGACATAGAGACTCATTACTTTCGGCAATGTCTTTCAAAAAAGTAAATCAGAGAAAAAAGTAGATAAAATAAGCAGCTTTCAATAATAGAACTTCCACCGGCTGCACTATTTATAAATACAAATAAATAAAATTTTACAAAATAAATATACAACCTCTCAATGTCATTGAGAAAATTAACAACTCTTAGAGGTGGAATTTGAAACTCGTTCTGCCAATTTCAATACCGAAGCTGACGTAATGATCACATCTTACGGATTTCAGTGAAATTGATCTCAGTTCTAAGTATCAGTCTTCGGTTTTCGAACGGAAGTACAGCTTGCATAATAAGCAGAAGTTCAGCAGATATTGACACGTAAACTTAGATTTCTTTTTATTTTACTAGGTCAATTTTAAAGAAATAACTACATTGTTGTAAATGGTTGACATCCTTTCATTTTAGGGAAATATAGTTAATCTTTTAAAAAGAATCATCTATGTTATCAAACAGAAAGTTTTAAGATAAATTAACTATTTTATTTTCGCAGATATCTACTGATTAATGTTTTTTGCTTTATTATTTGAATTGAATACAACACATTTCTTCTTTTATTGCGAATTTTATTTCCGATATTCATCAAAACATTCTGAATCACCAGAAGTTTTTTTAATGCGACGTTATCGGCCTCACGAAGAAGTTTTCCGAAAAAAGCTGTTATTTACCAAATCGGACAAATCTTTAAAAGTATATCGAACCAAACATTTTTTACCATCGCTTCATATACACAATATATATATATATATATATATATATATATATATATATATATATATATATATGTTAAGGCAATTTCTATTGCAGTACAATATCTTGATAAAACTGAAAAGGTTTAAACCAACCTAAATATTTTTAAAATTTACATATTGAAGCTTCATTTTCTTTCAAACATGTATTGAGCACTTTTTAATACCACTGTTTTTTTGGTCTAATTTATATACAATTAAAATATGACATAAAACTATTTGTTATATATATATATATATATATATATATATATATATTAGAGTTAATAAATAAATTGTAAGTATTTTAAAATGGGAAATTACTTTTCAATATATATATTAATGAAGCCACATGGAAAGAAATCGGAAAATCTATGTTAAAAAGTACTTAGAAATCAGCAGGTGTGTAACCAGTGAGATTTTTTTATTGGCGAAATAACTTGTAGCTTCTCATTTCGTAACAAGCGTGTAAAATCTATGGCTTATGTGTTAAAATATTATACAACCTTATTCGGTACTTACTAAAAGGAATTATTTGGGCCATTGCATTAACTTAAAAATGTATGTGTTGAAGAACCCAATTTTAAAATGATAAAAAACTGAATATTTGGAAAAAAAGATTTGAAAAATATTTTTGAGAATGTTTTGTCGTACGAGTTGATCGGTAACCGAAATTCAAAGCAATATTTCAAGCGAAATATGATTCGACGCTGGTATTTATACAAGAGATTGGTTGTTATATTCGCTGCATTTGCTCAATCACACGAAGAATTGGACAGACTTGAAAATATAGGTGTTATTGAAAAGATTAACTATTCAAAATGGTCTCGAAAGAGATATGACCGACTGAGCAGAAGATTATCCCGCAGTAGATTGCCATTACTTTCTGCGGTAGACTGGTTGCTAGACAAGGCTATAGAACCCAATCTCCTGTTATTTAACCCATAACTGGAAGGAAGTGACGGATTAATACCTTTTCCAAGGGTATTTTCGCGTAATTGAATGCAAAGAAATATAACTGGAATTCGAACTCGGCCCCCCGATTTTGCATTCCAAGCCGATATCCACCGCACAACAGTCGCTGAACACTGCATAAAAAACATGAAAAGTGGAACTGGACTGATAAGTGTCAGAAAGCGGTCCAAGAAATATGAAAATACTAATGTCAAACTTATCATTATCACACATCGGATGCCACAGTCTCGGATATCGGTACACTTCTCAGTCACTTGAAGATTTTTGTAAAATGTTCTTGATTGAACATATTACTACCCCGCCATATTACCCAAGGTCAAACAAGCAGAACAGTTTATGGGTACTTTTAAGAGAGCTTTGAATAAAAAGCAACTAATTAAAAAATTGGGCAAAGAAGCACTACAAACATTTTATGAGAGCATATCTGATAACGCCAAATATCAATACACCGTCAACTATGATGTTCGTAAATAAAATTAAGTCAGTGTTTGACAAGTTGCTACCAGCTAAAAAAAAAAGAACAGGAACGGATAACTAAACGGATACATTTTTTTATTTGGTGAAAAGTGTTTTTCAGCGTATATAAACGTGAAAAATAATTGTGAGAAGACGAATTGAAAATATATCTATGACGAAAAGAAAAAAATGAGAACTTAGAAAACATTGCAATCAGCTAAAGAAACTCATTGCTGAAGAAAAACCCGAAATGAATGAATAACCTTTGCAGATATTGTATGATACTTTTTTTTATTTGTCAACACCCCCAAGAATTTGTTGAATGTACTATTACACTTTCAAGAAAAATGAAACGTACAAAAAAAACTGGACGTTGACCTAAATTGGTCGGAACTTTGAATAATGGTTAATTGGTTGAACTTTGTCTCCGTCCCTTGCTCTTTCGACTATTGTGACCAGCAGAAAACCAAATTGTTGGGTGCGTGGCGAAACTGGTATTTTCCACTCTTAATGTCAAGAGAAGAAGGTTCTTGGGCCTTCGGCTGCAGGCTACCAAAAAATAAGATTCTTCTTGCCGATACTGATAGTTCCGTAATAGACTAGGATCGTAGAGTCAAACTCACGGTATGGCTAGTCTCACACCCACTCTAAGCGCAACGACTTCCGCAGGTGCATGTAAGAAAAAGCATGAAAGGAAGTAGCGTGTCGTTAATAGGAACAGAGGGAAGAGTCAAACAGCAGAACTCCAGTCCCCTAGAGACCCCAAGGTTAAGGACAACTACAGTCTTATTTCCTCTATCAGCTCTAAGCTGGCAGAAAATCGAAAAATTAAAGAGACTAAAAGAGGCGGCGGCTTTAACGTGAGGAAAGAAAACAAAACCAGTGTGAGTGTCGGGTTCCTCATCCTTTGCCTCGTCCAGCCCATCTTCCTAAAAATTTTGATCACTCCCTATGAGTAGATCAATATTTATTGTATAAAATATACAATTGTGGCACAAGCCCTTTATGAGTAGATCATTGAGCACTACACATTCAGAGATGACAAATCTTAAGAATTCTCCCCAAATCAAGTCTTCTTTCAAAAGTATTTAAGCAGCGAACCATATATATATATATATATAATTTTTATTAGATTAAGCTATTTATTTAATTTGTCTTGTTTCTGGACATGGAGTGTGTAAAAACTGTGCAAACTTTCAACCTACCCGAGAGCTTTCGGCTATACATTTTGCAATTATTTTTAATTTTATTTTTAACGATATGTGTGATTCTATGTATATGTCTAACGTTATAGGAATATTTATAATTTTAAGCCCATAAAGAAGTGGTTTCACGCCCCCCTCCACGATCAGTGGTATTGTTGCTACCTGATGCATTTCATTGTTATGTCTAGGTCGCATTTAAATTATAAAAAAAGTAAAACATATGATTTCTATCTAATAAACTAGTTGAGGAGAGTACAGATTTATATATGGTAAATGATTCATATACTTTTAGTCATTGTTGCTATTTTCTTTTGAAAATAAGTCCTGTATTTGCAATGACGGCTTCACTTTCACGCGTTGTCTTTGATCGATAGCATGATTGACCAAATATCGGCCATACCTTTATTGTTTTATATCTATTTATATAATTTTCTATCTATCTATCTATCTATCTATCTATCTATCTATCTATCTATCTATCTATGCATGTGTGTATGTATGTACATAATTGCATACCTTAATAGTTTACTAGAAATATCGTTGAAGAGTATTCACTGTCGGAAGTAGAGCTTTTGTAAATAAAAGCAATGTGGACACATAAATCAACACTTCAGATTCACACCTCATGTCATGGTCTGATGATTGATTCAGTCATAAGAACCGCCAGACATCATGCTGCATTAGTTTCTATGTCCACATTGTCTTTGTCTTTCTCTCTCTCTCTCTCTCTCTCTCTCTCTCTCTCACACACACACACACTCTTCGTGTGTGTGTGTCTTTCTGATTCTCTTTCATTGTCTTTATTTTTGTCTTTCTCTCCGAGGGAGCAACTAAAGTAATAACCTTTATCCTCTAGACGAAACATTGCTTAGCTATCACTACTAATTCCTTATTACTATGTCACATATTGGGTTGAATTTTGTTTTTCATTTCAACCTAAGCAAAGAAATTAATTCAATAACACATAAGTGGTTACATAGTTCAATAGAGACTCTAGTACTTTGCCAAAAAAAAAAAAAAAAGAAGCAGAAAACAACGAGCCCGATAGTTTTTAAATACTGACGGTACAGATAAAGATTTCAAATAAGGAGGAAAGATAAAAGCAGCAAGGCATTTATTTTAGGATCTAGAGAAAATTTACATTGTCAGTCCTAAGTGAGAAAACAGACAAAGATACTGCACATGAGTCAAGAGAAGAGTTCGAAGAGAATTTGCGAGCTGACCATTCTGTTTTACCAACAAAAGATTGAGGGACGACAGAAGTGACAGAAAACTTATTTTAAGTAACACATTATGACAAAACAACCAGTAGTCACGGAAGCCAATTTTGTTAAACGCTGTACGGTGCCTAATTGTATCATAAAAAATGGCTGAACCTAATTGAGGTCACATTTACAATTATTAACACCAGGCACAAAGTGACGGCTTGTTGTGAGCCGAACTATCACGCTGGTACAGCAAAAGTTATTCCTGTTGCCTATAGTGGCTGAATTCAAGGAGGAAAACCGAATGCGTTGCCATTAGTAAAAAGTGAAGCCCAAAATGCTAACTGCAGGCTGCGGATACTAAAATCAAGCAAGTACAGAAATTTAAATACATGGAAAGTGTTCTAACAAAGGATGGAACGTTCGATACTGAAAGTTGGGTGGCATGGTCAACAATACATTCCGGAAGGTGAATAGAGTATTTAGAAACGGGAAAAATTCGCTGGAAACAAAGAAGAGAGTAGTAGATTGTTATGTGATGTTTGTTATTTAATATGGCAGTGAATCTCCTAACATTTCAAGGAGAGACTTGACGCAACCGAAATGTGTTTCTACAGAAGGATGTTGAGTACATCATAGATAGAATACAGGAGCAGTGATGAGGTTTTAGAGAGAATGGGCACGAAAAGTAACTAATACTTAACATAAGTAAAAAACAGTTGAACACCTGGGAATGTATTGAGGAAAGGGGGCTTGTAGAATCTGATACTCACAGGTCAGAGAGAAGGAAGATAGTGAAATGTAACGCGTAGCATACTTGGTGGGCCTCAGCAAATAGATGGCAGAGCGGGGTAGGGAAGGGGAAAAGAAGACAGCGTGTTGAGAGCTACTCGGGACAGGAAGTTTTGGAAGACCATGATCGCCTACGTCCTAAAGAAACATGGTACATAGAAGAAGAAGAATTCTACCAACTAAGATATTCAGAGCTGGGATCCGCCGTGCCATGTTCACAGGTGCAAAATGTCCAAAATATTCAATACCTTTCGTATTCCTTTGATAAAAGATATTCTAACCAGAAATCTTCTTTCTTATAACTGTTAGTTTGTGGAACAAACTACCAAGCAAATGCTTTTCTAACAACGAAACTCTTGGTTGCTTTAATTCCATAGTCTAACATGTTGCCATATCTTTTCGGGTGCTCCTGATATTCACCTTAAAGTCCTCGACAAATTCTAAACAAGTATCTGCAGTGTAATCGGCTCTGACTGAGAATTTCGTCTTTAGTCACATTCTCACTGACGTGATGTGGTTTTTCTCTGGCTTTTCTACAAATATTTTCATGTTAATCTCTCTGATGGGATTTTCGCCTTGTTTCCCTGATTATATAAACATAATCATGTTACTAGACTGGCATTTAAGTCTCACTCTTTTAGAGCTGATATAGTTATATGTAACCGCCTCTTCTACTGTACCAGTTTTCTTTTCTCTCATTTCCCGCTTGAAGAAATTCGTTCGGTTTATTTTCTTCTCTGTTAAAAACAATCTTCAAAAGTTTAAATGCAACGCCATTTGCTATCCCATATCTCCTTGACATAAATAGAATTTTTATTCGCTTTTATTTGTTCTTCAAAACTACCTGTACCCTTTTTTCTCTCTCTCACTCTACCCTCCTGCGAACTAGTGTTGCGCCCGCATTGTTTCAGGTGAAATCATATATATATATATATATATATATAATAACTACATAGACTCTGTAAGTATGCAGGCCGTAAATTTATACTAAAATAAACCTCCGAAAAACCATTAACAAACAGAACCTAAATCCGTTACAATATATATATATATATATATATATATATATATATATATATATATATATATATTTGTGAAAATATAGTGGCTTTTCTGGAAGATGGGGTTTTAACTGAAAACAATATTTCTAGATATATTTTCAACCAGTCCAAGGAAGTAACGCGCTACTCGTTAGTAGGACATGTAATGATGTACAAGCACGTACATTGTCGGCTTCCGAACATTCTTTTTGCCCAGATTACACTTGAAACACTTAAATCAATCCTTGGTGCAGCTTTCAGGATACCATTTTGAATTGTGAGAACATGTCTTCAAACGATATTTATAAGAAGTCACCTACTTGATTAATCGGATATTATCAGATTCAAAACCAAATCTCATGGTAGAAGCTAAATATTCCGCATCGAATTTATTGAAAAAATAATAAATAATAAAATTAATCTAAGCTAGAATCGCTTTCTTGAAATCACATTGAGACATTGTTAGTTTTTGAGAAGAGTGTGTTCTTCGTATTTGACTTTTGTTTAAATCCTCAGATGTACAAATTAGCTGAATCTCCCATTTTATATTTATTGGAATATCGGAGTTTTTATTTCTATCACCAAAGATCAATCGTCCCTAAATCGAAGAGTATTGATTTTGTAAGTCATAAAATGTATCATCGACCTCCTGGGGTACAAATCGATTGGTTTATGGAATCTATGCTTTATAGAAAAAAACAGCATTGTTTAGGGTAATTTTTTCTCTGTGTTATTGTTTGACAGACAACGTGAACGGTACAATAATCCGAAATGAAGAAGGCACAAATAGGATACAATGCATAGATAGTCTACATAAAATATTCTACAGGGATATTTTTGGGGCTACGATGGAGAATTATAGATGAGCTAGAGAAATGAGAATATAAAGCGCCTCGAACTGTTTAATCTTCAAATACAGCATTCAGACCAGCTTTTATTTGTGTACATATCAATGAGTCAAACTTAAATTAAGAACAGCTTCTCTTTTGTTAGACTTCTGGTGAAGGATAAAACGAGTTTGTTTTCTTAAGTATAGATTTCAAAAATCATTAATATTCCTAAAATATTTTGTAGATGTTTGCACACACACACACACACGCGCGCATGCATACATATATATATACACATATATACACATTCCATCAGTAAAACTACTGAAAAACCAATATATATATATATATATATATATATATATATATATGTGTGTGTGTGTGTGTGTGCGTGCATGTGTCTGTGTGCGCGCGTGTGTCTGTGCGTGTGCGTGTGTCTGTGTGTCTGTGTGTGCGTTTGTGTTTTAACAACGCATGGCCGAGTGGGTTGAACATTCGCTTTCTGACAATGAAACCTGGGTTTGAATCTCAACATAGGCGATTTGTCAGGGAGGCGATTCCAGCATACAGCACACTATTAAAGTGCATGTAAAACGAGTTAACCCAAGCCTTGTGTGTGAAATTGGGTACAAATCTCTTTTTGGGGAACCACCGATAGTTCGGCTAGCTCGAAGTCACAAGTCATCAAGTGGGTTTGAGCGTCCTGGTTTTGTTCAAACTGTTGTTCATGCTAGTTAATGCGCTCTCTTCTAGAAACTGTAACTAAGGTCCGTTCAGCATTGTAGCAGTATAAACCACAAGTGTGTCTGAGCTGGCGTCCACAATGGGGATTAGCTAACCGCCTCGATTGATGGGTAGTTTTGAATACGAGTGGCCATCTATTATGTATGTATCGAAGGTTCATTAAATACGACTAACATTGTACTGCAGTTCAGGTTTGAATTTAATATTTCATGTGTTTTTATGATTTTCTTCTTTTCTCAACGTAAATACTATAAGAATTGTCAAAACACTGGTATGTTCAAGCATTTTCTGCTATACTTTTAGCCATTAGCAAAAATTATTTTATTTTTAACTGAATGTAGAAAATAAAATTAATTTTTGATAAAGCCTAAAAACCTCTAGACAATTTCTATAGAATTTACGTTCAGAATAGAAAAAATAAGAATATATGAAAAATTAAAAAAAAAATAACTGCAGTACCTTGCCCGTTGTTTTTAACGAAACTTGGAAAAAAGAGGAATTGCTACAATATAATATAAATATAAAAGGTGTTCATAAAATTTATCCCAACTATGTTTTCAAGAGTGTACATGAATTATAAAAATCTGTTCAATTTTTATGAAATCAATTTGCGAAACATGCTAATTCACAATTTATTTAATGCAAAGAAGAATAATTTAGTAGTGAGTAATCAGTTAAAAGCATTAATAGTCTAGAAAAGCTTCGAAAACCGTTTAGTATATGTTGTTACGATTAGACAGAGTTTTAATATAATGATTGAATTACACACACTTTTACTCTCAGTACATTACAGCAATGGGTTATTATAATGATTAGAGTTCGTTTTCATAGAATATGATTCTAAAAACATACTCCATGGGAAGTAAATCAAATCACTGTCCGACTGCAAGGAGACGAATAGAAGCACGTCCATATGCATACATACATACACGCACATACATTCATATATATATATATATATATATATATATATATATATATGAATGTATGTGCGTGAATATATATATATATATATATATATATATATATATATATATATTTCGATGCTAGCACTAGCATGTGTGTACACTTTTTATATATAAGACATTAAAATTTATTTTCTCTGATATGGCTTAGGGGTAGCCTTTCCGACTAAGTTTCCCGGCCAGAAACAAGTGTATGAGTCTAGCCTCACTGATGAGCTGCGAAACAGGATTTTATGTGGACGACTAATATATATATATATATATATATAAATTATGGACTCTCCCGTCCATTTCGACGTATGATCGTCTAACTCAGACTACCACACAAAGAATTGTTTAAAGTGGTGAAGGCCTGTGTATCACCAGCCACATTTTTGGGAACTGCTGATAACACACAATCGGTGCAGAAGTCTGCCACAGATCGCATGAACAACAGACATAAGTTATTTAACCCATAACTGGAGGGAAGGGACGGATTAATACGTTTCCCAAGGGTACCAGTTCGTAAGTGAATGCAAAGTGTTCGACTGGAATTGGAACTCGGCTCACCGATTTCCCCCTCCGAGCCGACATCCACTGCACCACAACGCATATCCGTCAATAACGCTTACAGCATCTGGTATTACCAAGCGGCCACTCATTTAAGTATTTACCAGGCTCAACGTTGCTTAACTTCGGTGATCGATATATATATATATAGATATATCTTTTTACATGTTCTACATATAATTGTTATATATATATATTTATTTTTTATAAGCGTTTCACCCCGAGCAAGGCATGTCACTGCCACTACTGCGCAGGGGGCTAGGTAGAGTGGAGAAAGGATGATTAAATATAGGAAATGTCAGACGGTGGGTGATAGGCGGGTAAGGATACCGAGAATGAGGGTTGGGTAGATGAGAGTGTTCTGAGAATAATTGGGAGTTAGTGTAATAGGAGGTGTCTATTGACACTAGATTTAAACACCTGGAGATTGTAGCTGTCAGGAAAGCAGACTTGTGGAAGGGAGTTCCACAGGCGGGAAGCGCGAGAAAAGAAGCTGTTGGAGTAGAATTTACGGTTACATCTTATTTGCTTAAGTGTAAAAGGGTGGGACCTAGTTGCTAATCTAGTATCTCGTGTAAATTCGTACTTAGGCGGCACCAGTGATCTAAGCTCATCGGAGCAGAAGCCATGAAAGTACTTGTAGAAGAGGCACAGGGAAGCCACATCACGCCGGTGAGAGAGCGGTTGCAGCCGGTCTGCCAAGTCAGTATCAACCGCGTTACAGATCCTCCTTTGTATTTTGTCAAGAAGGCCAAGGAGAGCAGCAGGGGCACCCGACCAGATATGGCAGCAATATTCAATACACGGGCGGATGGTAGATTTGTATATGTGCAGAATAGATTCAGGTGGGAAAAACTTCCGGGCCCTGCACAGGGCTGCCGACTTTCATAGCAGCAGATTTGGCAATGGATTCGATATAGTCATTCCATTTGAGGTCCGCCGAAAGTGTAAGGCCAAGGAGGCGTCGTATTTTATTCTCTGGGAGGCTAGTCTGTCCCATGCTAATGGGAGGTAGATGCGATTTTCTATGGTGGTTAGTTGATAACAGCTTCGTTTTAGAGGCATTGAAATTTACCAGCCATTTCCTTCCCCAGGCCACTACGGATTGGAGGTCCCTTTCAAGTACGGCAGCGAGGTTCACTTTGTCGTCCACATCTGGTTTCTGATCGATGCGAGAGTAGATTGTTGTGTCATCGGCATACATGCCAACTTGGGATCTAATGGTGTCGGGGAGATCATTAATGTACATCAGAAAGAGTGTGGGACCTAGGATAGAACCTTGAGGGACGCCCGCGTTCGTATGGTTGTTTTGGGAGGCATGCCCATTTAATACCACCTTCAATGTGCGGTTAGAGAGGAAAGACTGGATGAGGTCAAACAGATGTCCAGTTATCCCATAGCTCCGCAGTTTGCACAAGAGGCCAGCATGCCAGACCCTGTCGAATGCTTTGGAGATATCCAAGGCAACGTTTCGGGCTTCACCATTCTTGTCGAGTGCCCGGTATATGTACTCGGTAATGGTCGTTAGCATATCCGCAGTAGACCTGGTGAAGCGAAACCCGTACTGTTTGTCAGAGAGAAGCCCGTTGGACGTGAGATGCTGAATCACCTCGGCGTTGATAATGGCTTCGAAAACTTTGCCAAAGATTGGAAGGAGACTAATAGGACGGTAATTGGATGGGGTCTGAGGGTTCGCCAGAATTCTTAAATATTCCTATATTTAAGAATTCTGGCGAACCCTCAAACCCCGCTAATTACCGTCCTATTAGTCTCCAACAGGGAGGAAAGCAGGAAGCAGATAGGCAGAGGTTATAGAGTTTAGAGAGGACAGAGGAGAGTTCTGGGGCACATTTCTTCAGTACTATGACTGGGATTCCGTCACCGCCGCTCGCTTTATGTGGGTCAAGTTGTGCAATTATCTTGGCGACCAGCGAGGGTGTAATGTGGACGTTATTTAGTTAAGCCTTAGTTGTGGGTGGGAAGTCTGGTGTAGGTATTCCTAACGAGTCCAGTGTCGAATTGGTTGAGAATCTACGGGCAAAGCATTCAGCCTTGTCGGCTGGGTAGATGAGAACTTCAAACTCATTGATTAGTGTGGGTATTGAAGTCTTGTTCCTGCTGAGCACGCTTTTGCAGAGACGCCAGTAATCTTTAGAACCAAACTTAGAGGATGCTATGCGTTGCCTAATTCTGGTAGCAAACGCCCTCTTGACTTCGTGCAGTAATTTTTTACACTTGTTCCGTGCTGAGGCGAAAAGGCGCCTATATATAAAAAACATTGTACACTTGGTATACGATCCAGGTTAATTCAGATAGAGACCAACTCAAGAAAACTCAATGTCAAATTCATTTATTTAATTTAACAGAGTAATATTATTCATAAAAGATTTCAGATTATTACAAGGGGGATTACATATTTCACAGCGGCCTGATGTGATTATCGCGGCTCGTCAGACCCAAATAGTACAACAGTTGGTGCTCAAAATATCCACCCCACAAAAAATTTATTTTCTTTTATTTAATTTTACATAGACGCCCACATATCCCTATTAGTATAGATTTGTAACGGTTATTTACGAAAATTTTTCGCTCATTCGAAAAAGAACTCCAAGGAATGAGGAACGCAAGGATAAATAAAATATAGACGATTGATTAATGAAATGAAGAGAAAAAAGGTAGAGAATAAAAGATATAAGGAGAAAAATGAAAAAAGAGAAAAGAAGAAAGAAAAAATGAGGAAAGAGATAAAACTGAATGGAAAGCAAGAAGAGAAGAAGAAAGGACAAAGAGATACAATAAAAGGAATAACAGAATCACGAGAAATAAATGTTGACACCATTTCCTGGAACAGCGTCTCAAGCCTCATAACTGTTCTCTTAAAAAAACAAAGAAAAAAATTTGACTATGAAATTTAATTTCAAATATACTGGGATATATTTACGGTACAAAAAATTGTACATCATAATTTTAATTCAATTTGAAAAAATAACTACGCTTACTATATTTTTAAAATTATTGCTTTTTTTTTTAATCATATCACCCCAAGCAAGGTGAAAACGCCACTGATGCGCAGGGGGCTACGTAAGAGTGAAAAGATTGGTAAAGAGAAAAACCGGAAACCACATCCTAAACAGGAAACAAGGGATGAGCCTCTTCACCTGTTCAATAGACGTGGGTGGAGTGTGAACCGGGCAGTAGTTTAGTCTATCTACTCCAATTGAAAATAAATAAAATAAAAAAAGAGTGAAAAGATTGGAAAAGAGAAAAACCGGAAACGACATCCTAAACAGGAAACAAGGGATGAGTGTCTTCACCTGTTCAAAAAAATAGTTAAAATAATTAAAAATACTAATATTAAAAAATATAAATATAGAAACAAGAAAAATTTGATAAACCTAACAAAAGAGGAGAAATACACAAAAAAAAAAGAAATAAAAAATTGAAATCACGATAGAACGGATTTTAAAATAATTAAAAAAAAATTAAAAACGCTAGATCGAAACCGACGGATATAACTCAT
>JBBBDQ010029167.1:0-57500 GCA_037127315.1 Ascarosepion bandense | reverse complement strand
CATATCACTGTCATCCACAATCCCAAAAGATGACAACACCTAGCGCCGGCTTATCGTGACCTATTAAAATAAATCACTCACCTTCACCCACTAATCTTATTTCTCCATTCAACTTAAACCTTAATTTCTCTTGGTTAATCGAGCCTTACCTACTAGAACATTCCGGATTACTTTAACTGTCTGAAAAATGGAAACGAATTGTTTTTTAATTTTCATAACAATCGCTTCTTTTACGAAGCATCACCTAACGAAATAAAATTAACAGTAGTGAAACATAAAAAGCAATGTAAAATTTTTGTGTTGCAACCACTAATAACAACAATATTGCAATAATAATATATTACTCTACTAGGAATAGTGGACTTTTACTTCTTTTGTTCCTAATCTTTATATATATATATATATATATATATATATATATATATATATATATAATGTTTTGTTTCAACATAATTTTCGAACGATACTCGTATTTAAGTAGATATTCTGTTTACAATCAAACAGTACAGTATATTTATTTCTACCGGCCTGATTATTTACAATAAATATTTGTTGCGACAATGTGCATCATTTGGAAGGATTTGAACCAGCGACCCTTAACCACATAGTGGAAGCCACTATGCGATTTGGCGCGTCTTAGACCTCTCGACCACGAATGACAATCAGTTCAGACGAAAGCAAATTAATATATATATGTATATATATTTAAATATATATATAGACAGAGAGTGTCTTGTTATAAATATAAATTTAAAGCAAAATATCATCATTATTTGCAATATTTAAATGTGATGGAAATCATCGGAGTATACACTGAAACAAACAAATGTTATGTGTGCATCCTCTCGAGTAGAAATACATTTTCTAAACAATACACATTAGAAGACAAAATTTAAAAAACTCTATCTATTGACTCTGTCAAAATGACTAATGGATTACGGCCATTGTATACTTATACTTTTTTCTATTCTCCCTTATCTCGTCCAAAAATATAATTTTAAGAAGATTAGAAATACTTAATAAAAATGATTTTGTTTGTCATATTCACTGAAATATGTTCAAGTTTATATATATATATATATATATATATATATATATATATCTTATACTTGTATATATATATACACATATATCTGAATTTTTAATGTACTGTGAAAATTATAATACACTGTTTAACTATATATATATTAAAAAAGTAAACAGACTTTCGACTCAGATACGAGTATCCATTAAAAACAATAATGATAAACAAACAAAAATTTAAATATGTCTGCTAATGCCAGTTTCGTGAATTTCTGTAAAACTCCATAATATACATGTATGTATGTACTTATTTATATGTACTCTTATATATGTGTTTTTATATAGGTAATTTATATATATATATATATGTGTGTGTGTGTGCGTGTGTTTGTGTATGTGTACTCTTATACATGTGCATATATACACACATATATATAGAAAAGTACATAAATATAAGTACATATATACGTACACACTTAGATATATATGTGTCTGTATATATATATATATATGTACTTATATATAGATATATGTACATATGTACTTGTATATATAGGTGTGTATTCATACTTATATGTATATATATGTACCTTTATATATATATATATATATATATATATGTCAATGTGCGTGTGTATGTGCTTATATATATATATATATATATATATATATATGGAAAAAGCTTTCTATCGTTAGTCTGAACCTCATGCGCCCAACGAAAGAGTTATGCTGAATATTTTAAAGTATTGATTTTTAAATATGTGTTTTGGATACATAATACATTTATATACATTCTTTTTCTTTTCTTTAAGTTGCTATCATTTTGTTATTAGATATCCTACATTTTAATGACAGATGAACTGCCAAGAATGTTGAAATGTTCTAAAAACATAGTCGCAAACCCACCGTGAATTATACAGCGTTAATCGCACTTTGTAAACATATCCGTCTTAGTAAATTATTTTGTTTTAAAATAAGAGTATAATATTTTAAAACAAAAATCGTGGTTAGTCTCGTATCGGTGAGCTTAATGCATTTCATGTGTTTCTTGTGAACGTTTCCTTTTGTGCTAATATAATATTTTATTTAAATTCATTGAGGTTTATTCGATATATTCCTTGTAAAAATTATAACAGATAATAGTGTAAATTTCCCCGACAAGTGTTAGCTTACTATTTTATTTAGTATTAAGTAAGTTTATTTTTGACTTAGTTGTGAGAAATTTGATGTTAATCAAATCCTTGTCCATTGTTGTTTTGATATAGATATTTCGTAGAACACTATAAAATTTTAATTCTTAGCGTTTTTTTTATCTATGCATCTAAGTGCTATGATTTAGTATTGTCCTCATCTTTGTACAACGATTGGGCTGTTGTACACTCTGTTCTTCTTCAGCTGCTAAGAATTTTGAACCAAACCCTTTATTATGATTACTGGGGTACACCATTCTCATTCCTTGTGCGAAATGAATATAGATGTTAATTAGTTTCAATGACCTGACTCAAAGAGTCGTGAGTTTAATACAAAGCTACAGCAGTGGTGAACAGTTAACTTAGAATCGGGTTAGAGGGCGATAACTCATGACTACCAAAGAGGCTTAGCTGAAGAAATGACAATGATATACCTTAGTGATCGTAATAAAATGTCCAATACGAGATTCCTATCACCTGAAGAAGACCGGAGCGAAACATCGTACAAATGGCAAAAAAGATGAGGACAATAGTTCGAATAATATAAATAGTGACCAGTTTTCTATTTTTAAATATGTTATGATCCCTTTGTTTTGCACTAAATGTGATGTAGTTAGGGTATTAGAGGAACTTGAAAGTACTTTCGATATCTTTCCCCTCGTTATGCGAATACTAAGATTTGCAAATTCGGAATACTTTTATAGAATCCGATTATTATCTCAAATTCTATGAAATTTTGATATTATTTTCATGAGTTGATTTTCGTGGAAACTAAGTTTTCAGCTACTGTTAATGCAATGTAGCATGATATATAGCAATTGTAAACTATTGTTAGTTTTCATTTCATACATAATTTGTATCTTAAGTTCGTCTTTGTTTTGTCTGTCTAGAATATCGGACAAAACAATACAACGGGGAAATATTAGTAGAGCATCATACATACATATTCAATTGGTGATACACTTTTATGTGTGAATAGAGTAATACCCGGAGTGTCTACGAAATTTTGAAATCGGGATGCTGAAGTTAGGATGATCAGCAAAGTGACAAATTTTAATATTATTAACACTCTCTTTCCCCCTCTTTCTCTCTCTCTCTCTCTCTCTCTCTCTATATATATATATATATATATATATATTATAAGGAATTGTAAGAAGAGATATATTAAAAATCTACTATTCGTTTTTTACTGTACTTTTATTTTACTGTACTCAGTAACAAGTAGAAGTTATGTTTGAAACAAAAAATAAAACTGTTACGGAAAATTAACACACCAACTATTGGGAATAAACTAGGGAATTTATTAAATAAAGACGTGGCAAATAAAGCGTAGCAAATTTCTGCGCGACATGTTTCTGGTCTGGGAAGAGTTCCATCAACATTATTTGCTGTTGTAGAATCTGTTGGCTAGTATTTGGATCCATTATTTCACTATACTGAATGGAAAAGAAAAAAATTCCCGAAACAAGAAATTAAAAAAAAATAATGTTACGTTTTCAACGTACTTGACGTTATTTAGTGTGTCCACGACATTTGACGTCTAAAATCAAATTTCTGACATTCTCCACTCCATGCAATGAAATAAATTCTACTGTTCAGTTTCGTTTTATTCCAATCCTTGATGTGAATATTTCCACGTGGTATATCTCATCCTCCTCGCCAGTGTTGATATATTTTTAACATAACAAAATAAAATTGTTACGGAAAAATAAAACACTCGCCGAGTATTGGGAATAAATTATGCAATTTATTTTGTGGAACATAGGTACAGCTAACAGTTGTTAATATTAAATAAAGACGTGGTCATGGAGAGCCTAGCAAAGTCCTGCGCGCCATGTTTCTAGTCTTCTTCCGGAAGTCCCTTTCTGTATCCCAGCATGCAGTCATTAGCTGGGGATGGACTCCTTTGAATGTTTCAGGGGAGATAACCTTGAACCTTTTTAATGGTGGTCCTAACTAACTTGTAATATTGTCATTTCAATGGTTTATATAATCATTTTATCGCTACACAAACAAAACCATTTTTCAGAACAGTGTTGTTCTTTTTTGGGTGATATTTTAAAACAGATGGTGTAAATGATTTATTTTGAAAAATAGAAAACGAGTTCATGGTTAACGAGGGGTGCCTGGAGGAAGTTGACAATATGAATTATGGGTGTGTCTGAAAATTACTCAGTCAAAAATGAGAATTAAGTTTAACCATAAAGGTGAAAATTTAGGTCGTATGGTGGTGGACTGTTGAATTACATAATGATAAATAACACTCTCTTTCTGTCTCGGGAGGATATATATATATTGGGAACACATAGTATGCAGATGTATACAAAGTTAGCTCTTCACAATTTTAAAATCTTACTTGTTGTTCAAAATTACTCCTGAATAATGTGTTCCCCAAAATTTTAACTTTTATGGTTCAATCTAATTCTCAATTCTTTTAATTCAGTAATTTTCAGACGCACTCATAATTCATACTGTTAAACTTCCTCTAACAACCACTCCCTAATTTTCTAAATAACCATGAGTTCGTTTTCTATTTTTCAAAATAAATCATTTTCATCATTTGATTTTTAATATCACTCGAAGAAAAACAATGTTCTGAAAAAGGAATTTTTTGTGTTGTGATAAAATGCTTTTATAAGCTATTGTAATAAGAACATGTGCGTTGTGGTACAGTGGATATCGGCTCGATATCGAGAAACCGGCGAGCCGAGTTCGAATTCCAGTTGAATCCATTGTATTCACTTACGCCCAAATACCCTTGGGAAAGGTACTAATCAGTCTCTTCCTTCCAGTTTTGGGTTAAATAGCAGAAGAGACTGGGTTCTATAGCCTTGGTCGGCAACCAGTCTACCGCAGAAAGCAATGGCAATCTACTGCGGGATAATCTTCTGCCCAGTCAGTCATGTCACTTTCGAGACATGATCGCCCAAGCGTGTATACGTATGGCACTTAACTGACTGAATAAGAACATTATATATATATATATATATATATATATATATATATATATATATAGTGAAAGTCTTTGTCTGTATTTCCGTGATGAGGTAGTATTTGCATTATTCGGACTATTGTCCTCATCTTTATTGCAAAAATACTAGAGAAAACCATTAACATAAAAACAAAGAAAACCATTAACATAAAAAATGCAGTATGAACTCATGTAAAAATTTCAGTTATTCTTGTCCTTAAAGACACATGGCCCAGTAGATATAGACGTTGCTCAGTTCCTGTGATTCACCCAAAGAGTTGTGAGTTCAACACCAGGCTACAGCAGTGGTGAACAAATAACTTACAGGGTTAGAAGGATATAACTCATGACTACAAAAAGAGGCACGACTTCGCATGGAATGGAGTTCATATACTCCAGGGATTGTAATAAACTCTGCGGTTCGAAATCTCTGAAGAAGACCGGAGCGTACAAAATCCGAAACATCGTACAAATAGCAACACAGAAGAAGACAATAGTCCGAATAATGTAAATACTGTTAATACTGAAAGTCTATATTTATATATACATGCGAAAAATCGGTATAGTCTGATATTGGGGCTGATGTTATTGAATGTTTACGACTCTAGTTCTTCTTCTTTTAAAGTCTGTGTTCATTCAGGACATAGACGGTCATAGCCCTCTACATTATTCTGTCCCTTGTTGCTCTTAATATATATTTACGCTATTATTTCTTCCAAACCCTGTTCTGCCATCCACTGTTTCTCTTTCCTTTGATTTGGGCTGTGAGTATGGGTTTCTCCAAGTCCTTCTTTCTTATTCTTCAGTTTTCTCTTCTTGGTGTTAAATATAAAGTTACCATTTTGTTTTCTTTGTCTCCAAAACCTCACTGTTGCTCACATTTTGGTCAATGTTATCCTCAGCACCCTTCTGCAGTACCACATTACCGTGGCTTCGAGTCTCTCCTTCATATTTGAGAAGATTGTTTAGCATTCTCTGATATTATTGATGTACAGATATTACATAACCATTCAGTTCACTTTTCATTGTGTTCAACGAAATCTTCATGTCTTTCTATACTTTTTCAGTTTTTGAAATGCGTCCTTGACCATGCCAATAAGTCTTCATTCCTCAGTGTCGCACTTTCCATTGTCTGTTAGAACACTTTCCAGGCATTTACATTTCTTTACCTGCTTGATTTTTATATGCCTAAGTATCGCAGCCTAAAATCCCATATAAAATATGCAATTTCTTTCCTTCAACATCCTGAACATACAGGGCATTTATTTATTATTTTCGATATGACTGAAAGATAATACGTGTGAAAAATATCAGATATGTTTCTGTCACCAGACATCAATATTTAAGGATGTGTAATTGAATTTGGCGAACATGAAAAGCCGGTTTTAGGAAAATGAACAGATATACAGCGCATCATTATCGAGTCAAGTATATATGTTAAGTGGTATTTTCTTTTAACGGTGGTTGTTTGACACCTGCGACCATTTATTTGGCAAAGCCAAAAAGCCGGAATTAGATGAAATCTTTCTCTCAAGGAAGGAAGATTAAACTAGTTTGCAGAACAGAAAGACTCACTATTATCTTTCTTTATTTAAATTTTGCGAGGGACATATTAATTACTTATTAAGTAGAATCTTTGTCTCGCAGTTGAAGATGTTTGCGTCTTTTCCCTGATGACTCATATATACGTCTGAATCAAATTAAAAAATGAAGTGAATATAAATGCTGATTTTAATCGAATCAGACAAACTCATTAGGTAGATCCCTATGTCTTTTTGCCCCTTCTTCTTTCAAAAATGTTTCGTGATTACTAAACTAACTAAACCCACTTTTCTCATAATTTGACGCAATTATTATATATTTAATAATTTTTGTATCGTTTCACCACAAGCAAGGCAATAATGCTACTGCTGCGCATAGTTTTCAGTGAGAAAAGAAAGGAGAAAAGAGGTATAGGGGATTTCGAAGAATGGGTAAGAGAATGAGGGGTGTAAATGAGATAGAAGATGGAAATTGACGTTGTCCTAAAGCTTTTGAAGAATGTAGCTATCAGTGAAGTATTTTTAAGAAAGGTAGTTCCACAGGCGGAAAGTGCAAAAAAAGGAACTGAGGGAAAAGAAGGGGTGGTTACACTTTCCTATTTTACGGTAAAAGAGTGGGACCTAATTGCAAGTCTAGTAACAACAGTAAACTAATGTTGACAGGTCAGCTGGAAGTGAAGCTAGTCAGAGCAGAAGCTGTGTATTTTTTATAGAAAAGATAGAGGGAAGCCACATCATTTCGGTGAGAAAGTTACTGAAATCGATTTGCTAAATCAGGATCGCTTACGTTGAATCCTCCTTTGGATTTTATCAAGAACCCCGAGATAAATAGCAGAAGCATCCAACCGGATATGAGAACAGTATTCAATGCACGGAGGAATGGTAGATTTATAAATGTGCAAAATAGATTCTGACGAGTATTTTGTTATCAGACTCGCTTCATCGTTAGCGGATTCTGTTTATGGCATTCCGATTATACGTCTAGAGTACTCCATCACTGTTGCTTCATCTCGAATGATATTGTCTAACACTTACAACCATACAAATTGATAGACATAACATAGATGTTCAGTTCAATTTTCTTTACTTTAATGATATTTTATACTTAAGGTATTTTATATATTTTATGTAGAATATTCATTCGTCTATATTTTGAGATAAAGTACTGCAATTATTTACATTGTCCTCAGCTTCGTTGCAATATTCACGACGTTTCGACCGTTTTACGTCTGACCTTCTTCAGTTGATTAGAATTTAAAATGAACTCATCATTTCAATCTTTAGGGTAGATTATTTTAGTTCCATAAATCATGCTACTTCCGAATAATATAATATTCTACTTCATCTGTATGGAACATCGTTAGCTGTCTAAATGCACCTTCTAACCTCTGTGTCACACACTGCTTCGTCTGTTATTGCACTACTAATATAGTTAACTTTCTATATGTGCTTATTTAAGAGGTTTCCAATTCAAAGCTTACTTATTTTTCTGCCTCTTATGATGAGAGTCATGTATTATATCCTCTTGTAATTAATGTTTATTCGTTTTAATTTCTCGTTTTCTTTTGCTAGGAGCTGTTACACTTTTTCATTCTGAGCCTGTCACTATCACTCTGTCTGAAATCCAACATTCAAATATTATTTTTATTTTGGTTAAGGCATAATTTTTTGACATCATTAAAAAATACATTTTTTTCAACCGCGAGACAAACATTCCAATTAAATCTTTCAAAAATAATTTAAAGAATAAAAATGTTAAAAATGTATAGAATAAAATAGTCTTTTTTGGTTCTGTAGCTTCTTCTTATCGTTATTGCTCAGAGACAAATATGATCTAATTTGAGCTTTCTGGATTTTCAAAATAAATGGTCACATTTGCCAAACATTCACTGCCAAGAGAGAATACCAATATATTTTCGATATACGCTTTATTTTAATGCTTTTTATGGCCACCAAATTCAGTTACACATAATTAAGTATTGATGTCTAGATTTTAAAATGTTTCTGGAATATGGTCACAGATTTCATTTATCAGACAAGTATTGCGAAATTATTAAATAAATATGACATGAATTTTAGGAATTTGATGAAAAATTTTCACAATGTTAGCGGGAATTCTATATCTGTTTTGTAAGATATCTCAGCTTTACAGTTATCAATGCACGTGATTTATTATTATTAATAAACAAATAAAAACTTGGACAGTATATTTCAAATGAAGTCTTAATCAGAGTTTCAAATTTCCATAGCTTTTTAGCAAGTAAAATATAGTTATCTTAAAACCTAAAGTTTAAAAAGACATTTATTCGGGTCATCTAAACAAATAAACTCGTATATAGATCCAGGAGTGCCTTCCACATTTTAGTCTAAATAGATTCTGCTGAAGAAAGATCATTCCTTGCATGCTAATATTAAAAAAGAAATCAGGAGGGCCTTCAATATTTCAGCTTAAACAGATTCTACTGAGAAAATAGAATTTCCGTTGCTAATATTAAAAATAAAGCCATGAATGTCTTTAATGTTTCAACATAAATGGATTCTGCTGAAGAAAGATCATTCCTTACCTGCTAATAATAATAAAAGAACAAGGAGAGCCTTGAATATTTCTACCTAAATAGATTCTGCTGACAGAGGATCATTTTCTGCCTACTAATATTAAAAAAGAAACCAGGAGAGCTATCAATATTTCATCCTAAGCAGATTCTAATGAAGAATGATTGTTCGCTGCATTCTAATATTCAAAAGGAAACCAGGAGAGCTTTCGGAATTTTAGGGTTAGGAGATTCTGCTCAAGAAATATCATTCCCACCAGCTAATATTCAAAAGAAAACCATGAAATCCTTCGATATTTTAGCCTAAACAGATTCTGCTGAATGAAGATTATTTTTGCCTGATACTATTAAAAATGAAATCATGAGTGCGTTCTATATTTCAGCATAAACGGATTCTGCTGAAGGAAGAGCATTCCCTGCCTGCTAATATTTTAAAAAATAAAATAAGAAAAGCCTTCAATATGTCGGCTTAAAGAGATTCTGCTGATAAAAATCATTCACTGCCTGCTAATATTAAAAAAGAAACCAATTAACGCATTCAATATTTTAGCTTAAACAGATTTTGCTGAAGAAATATCATTCCCGCCTGCTAATATTCAAATGGAAATATGGGTTCCAAAATGTTAGAACATGAAAAGTGTGCTATTTCCGAAAGACGCGACAAGTCACGACCGAGACACAAATGCTAAATGATGTATATTGATATTTTATAGATTAGGTAAAAAAATTCAAATAATAATAATCATTTATTTGAATTGCAAGAAAACTTCATTTAATTTAAAAAAATATAAGAATAATCCAGCGCCTTTAAATAAACTCGTTTACAGACAATTAGAAAATGAATTAAACAACTACACAAAAATAAAAATGGGCGCGAAGCAAAGCCGTATCTTCTCTTCGCATTAATTTAACCTCTATCGTTAGGCTTTTTTACAAGAGTTGGTGATCCTACAATGACTTACCAGCGGTGAGTGTAACCTTAAGGTACACAGGTGACACTATATTGATGGAAGACGCAGAAGGAAAAGGATAGTACCTCATAGACAATATTTTAAAGTAAAGCGAAATGAAAAGAACTAATTATCAATTGCATGAAGTCAGGATATATATTTGTCAGAAATAGTATTAGCCCAAGACATGCATTAGGAATTATAGAAGTCAAAATTAAACATGCAGAGGGGTTTAGATATTTGGGAAGAGTTTCAGCAGATGATTGAGAATTTGAATGAGTATTAGATTAGCAAAAGATTCCGTCAAGAGCAAAATATTAAGAAAATAAAAAGATTCCGCTTGAAGATAAAAAATAATTCTGAACTGCTATGTAGTATCAACAAAAGTAAAATGCTAAAAAATATCCTCACAAATGAAAAGAAGATTTGATGCAACAAATATGATTATACAGAAGGATACTGATAATACTGAAGACCTGGAAGATATGCAACGAAGAAATTATTATTATTATTATTATTTCATTTTTCATCATATTTCGATTTCTGCTTTGGTCTCACTACCAACCAAGTCTGCGGGGAGTCCTAAGGCAGGTAGTGGCGTGTTGTTATGGCTCCATTTCATGTTTTTCTATCTTCCCTATCATCTCCAGCATTACATAGATAAAATTTTCCTTAGTGTGTGGGCTGTACTTAATAAGACAATTTTTTGTATATCTCTTAAGCTGGGGTTTCCAGGGATTCTTTCAATGTGTTGTTTTGTTCCATTTTTTATCATTCCAAGTGCACCTACTATCACTGGTACAACTCTTGTTTTCAATTTCCACATTTTTTCTATTTCAATTTCCATGTATTTTGACAGTTTTTCAAATTCCTTGATTGCTATGTTACAATCCGCTGGACAAGCCATATCAATTAATAGACAAGTTTTCTCCTTCTGGTTTTTAACAATAATGTCTGGCCTGTTTGCTTCAATTTTTCTGTCTGTGTAGATGGTGTAATCCCATAGAATGGTTACATCTTCTATTTCTGTAACCGGTGCTGGGTGATGTTCATACCAGTGTTTGCCTACAGCTTTTCCATAATGTTTGCATATTGCCCAATGTAAATATTGCCCAACTCTATCGTGGCGATTTTTATATTCATTTGGAGCAAGCACAGAACAGCCTGAGATTAGATGGTCTATTGTTTCTTGGTGTTTATCACAAAACCTGCATTTTGGATCCATATTATTATGCATAATATTTGCCTGAAAGTTTCTCGTGAAAAGACTTTGGTCTTGTGCTGCAAGAATAAAGCCTTCAGTTTCAGACTTTAATCCAGATGCACGTTATTATTATTATTATTATTATTATTATTATTATTATTATTAAATTTTTCGTTTTCACCTACATTTTGTTTGAATCACATGTCAGTCATAATCAGTGATTTAGAAAATGTGAAAGGGTGATGTTTTGGTTTATATTTAAACAAAATACAATGATTAACATAAGAGCTAAAATGGGAATTTTGAAAGTACGATTTTTCACCTATTGTGAAAAACTAACATTGCACTCGATGTGCTGGTGTTTGATGTGATAAGAAAACAGATTTTTAGTTTTTACAAATATTCGAGTTTTAAAGATCGTCTGAAATTTGTACAAAAATGCCTCATTTTGAAAGGCTTAAAAACTGACTTCAAAATTTTGCTATTTCAAGAATAAATACAAATAAGCTGATATATTTTGCATTATATACATTACATGAAAATATACATTCAAACAAGTATTCTAATTATGGATAACTTGCAAATTATGCATATTTTACTGAATTCCATATGTACAAAATTGTGTAAACAATGTTCAAGATTACAGAAAAGGCTAATCAATGAATAATATATGTTACATAATTTGTTATATTATAATTAATAAAAACAACAATAGATAATAGTATATATGACACCATAATACTACTGGGGAAAAATTTAAAGACAAAATGATTAATTTTACATTGTTTATTGAAAATCACACTAATACTACGTATTACATCAAAATATAGTTAAATTGTTGTTAAAGTATAATTTTCTTTTGAAGCAAATATTGGTATTATTCATTGCCACAATGATTTAATAATAATGTGATTCTACCATGCATCTTGTACATATAAAATTTGTAAAGCTTGTTTCAGTTATACATGTGCAGAGGCTGTGCTGTAAGGCTTTTAATAATCATTGAAATAAAATTTCAACCCTAAGATTTTCAGCATAAACTTAATCTTTAAAAACTTTTCCTTTGCCAAAAAATGTAACGATTTTGAAAAATAAGATGTTTAGTATCATTATTTATCATGTTAAATCCCAACTTCCAAATCAAATTCAATGCCACGATTTGTAAATCGACCTGCTCTAATTGACAAGGCGCTTTTTAGGATATGGCTGTGCATGTTAGAACTATTTTTTTTATTTTCAGGATAAATGATGCACTAGGGATTTTCTTTTCTTGAGTTGATTTTCTTTATCAGACCCAAAGGTCCACAACGGAAATAATTTTAGTTTTTAAAAGCCACATGTTTTTTTTTATTTCCATCTTCGGGTCTTTGTATTTGGTTATAATTTATTTTTAAACATCTTCGCAGAGATAATTTTGTCACTTGCTACACTTATGTCAGTCAATGTGTATAGTTTTAATAATAATATCGAGCAATATTTGCTTATATTGCTCGATCTGTGTTGGTAGAACAATCTCAACGGATGGTAACATCTGCTTCTTCAAATTATTATTATCATTAATATTATTATTATTATTTAAACATATTAATTTATTTTTGGCCCGGCAATCTTTCCTTTGAAGCCTGATATAACCAGATCAACAGCGGGAACACCAAGCCAGCCTTTACGTTTAATTTAAGTTGATCAATATTCTGACTCATCTATCACAAGCGTCGGCTATTTCCTGTCATCAGCCCATTTAATGCACTGTAGCGGTTTTCACTGAACCGGTGAGAGGCTGAATGCAAGATTTAGTCTGTGGCAATTCTTAACAAATCATTCTTTTTTTATCGAGATATATTTATATATATATATTAATTAAACTAAAGCATATTTCAGTATCTAAGCCATTCAGAGAAATGATATATAATCAGTAATATTTAATATCCTAGAATTTATAGGAATGATAGTATGTTGATGAAGTTTTATATATGAATCTAAAAATGAGAATAACCCCTTATATATATATATAATATTGTGATAATCATTTTCACACCTATGATCTAACATTGCCTGATAACGGGATAGAAATCTCGAAACATAGAAATTTTCGTGTCGCAAAGAATTTTTAATTAAAGAACAAATTTAATTATATGATTATATTATGGTCTAAAATATTTATTTTATTGAGCACTTTTAAAAAATTAAATGCCAGAAAACTCGGAATTGTAAAACTGTTGGTTCTCTTTACCTGGATATATATATATACTGAATTATTTAAAATTTATAACACAAACATACTATAAAATATAATATCACTACAAAAGTTGTCATTTTGTTTCGACACTTATCACGTGATGAAGTTTGTTTCAAGTTAGAGAAATTTAGAAAGTTCAGGACTAGCCTAACACCCTTAATGAGGGAGGCATTGTTACATAAACAGAGGGGATTAATAAAGACAAACCAATTTCTTTAGAAGAAACGAACTACAGCCCGTAAGCAGTTCTAACAGTATATGTCAAGGAAAAAAATAGCGTCTGTGCTGATCATTCAACCGATCTTAATGATTGTTTAAAAGAAATAAATTACCCCATTCCCAACAGCGAAAAACGTTTGAAAATTTAAGCAGTAGACTAATATTTTCTAAGTTGATTTGTCAGATGCGTATCTGAAAATCACAGTGGAAGAAAAGTGTGCAGAATTATTAATTATAAATACGCACACAGGGTTATTTAAAATCAAAATGCTACAATATGGAATGAAGGTAGCCCTCACAATCTTCCAGCGAATAAGGGATACAATGTTAGCTGATCTGTATTTCGCAACATCATATTTGGATGACATTCTAATAAAAAGCCAAAATCAAGAAAATCATGCGAAACATGTAATGAAAGTGTTCAAAAAATAAAAGAATTTGTTTTTTAAATTGAGTATGGAAAATGTGAATTTTTTATGCCGAAAATTAAAAATTTAGTGCAAGTGATTGATAAAAACGGTAGAACTCCTAATCCTAATTGGGCGGATGCGATAAAATACATGCCCGCGTCGACTAACGTGGCATCACTACAATCATTTCTGGGTCTAGCTAACTACTACCATAGATATATACCAAATATGCATATATTAGAATCCCCATTGAATCAGTTACTTAAAAATGACGTTAAGTGGAATTGAACGGACGACTGTCAAAAAGCGTTCAGGAAATTAATATCTGCGTTAACATCAAATCTTATTTTGACGCATTACAACCCGAATAAGGAAATGTATGTTGCGAGTGACACAAGTAATTTTCTCTTGGGGCAATTTGGTTACGCAAAGAAGGAGATGGCAAAATAAAACGGATTCACCATGTTTCGAGGACGCTGCGTCCGGCGGAAACGGACATTTCTCAAATATAGAAGTAAGGTTTACCTACAATATCTGCGATAAAATTTTCATAAATACTTGTACAGGAGGAAATTCATATTACAAACGGATCATCGTCCATTTTTAACAATAATTGGTTTGAAAAAAGGAATACAAACACATACTGCAAACCGCTTACAGAGATGGAAAACAATGCTGTTAGATTATTCGTTCAAAATGGAATTCTTACTGTCAAAAGAAATCGCAGAAGCGGATGGATTATCCAGATTAATTCCAAAAACTAGTGAACCACTAGAGGACACGGTCATTGCTTCCTTAAGGTCCGAGATGGACGCAATATACGTTTTATACAATACAGTAAAAGATATTCCAGTTACTCTAGAAGAAATAATATTGAAAGCAGAATTGAATAAGTTCATTAATCATTCAAGAAAGGAATTAATTTATCAAAAAATAACATCCGGGAAGGTGTAGAATGAAGGCATTTCCGGGAAGGTGCAGAATGAAGGCATTTATGCAGAGTTATATATATACTGGCCGGATATGGATAAAGATATAGAAAATATGGTGAATACGTGCACAAGTTGCGCGTTGGTAGCAAAAGCATCTCCCATAAAATTCAGTCTATGGCCTAATACGTGGTCTCGTCTACATATTGACTATGCTGGGCCGATAAAAGAAAGATACTTTTTCGTCATAGTAGACAACTTTACTAAATGGCCAGAAGTTTTCAAATGCAAAGCGCTGAAAAGTACACAATAACACAATAAACATCTTAGAGGAACTGTTTGCAAGATTCTGTGTGCCGGAAACTATTGTATCGGATACCGGCACGCAATCTTCGTCAAAAGAATTCAACAATTTTTGTAAAATACTCTTGGTAAGTCACCTAAAATTTGCTCCGTATCATCCAAGATCAAATGGATTTGGTGGAAAGATTTATCGACGTGTTCAAGAGAGCGATCAAAAAGGCAAATAGCGTAGAAGCGGAAAATGAAAATCTATTTATCGAATAACCCCTAATAAAATACTAACGCGAACATGTCACCTGCAGAACTAATGTTTGCAAAAAGATTCGCTCAGTGTTTGATAAATTGATTGCGTCAAAAAAGAAAACCAAGGAAAGAAATAATACCTTGAATAAAATTTACATTTCAGGTGAGAAAATTTGTTTCTTAAATTATTATTTAGAAAAAGCAACCTGGATAGAGGGCATAATTGAAAAAAGAGTTGGCGATATGATGTACATAAAAACTCGGAAATGGAAGGTAGGAAAACATATTAACCAAATATAAAAGGTATACTCCAGACACAAATAAACGACGAGAAGAACTCATGTTCGTCATTTATCACATGCTTGAGGTACCCATGATGTCACCAATACAACAAAACTGTACAAGCAAACGAAAACGTCTCCCGACGGAAACTATAGAGATAAATCCCAAAAAACAAAAATATGATATATATATATATATATATATATATATATAACGACAAGAGTCAGTCAAGTTCCGTATGTGATACACACTTGGGTCTCAAAAGAGACATGACTGACTGGGCAGAAGATTTCACTGCCATTACTATCTACAGGAGATTTTTTTAAATTATATCACCCCGAGCAAGGCGGTAAGGCCAGTGATGTGCAGGGGGCTACATAAGAGTAAAAAGATTAGAGCAGAGTGAAGAGAAGGACGAACCAGTTAGAAAGGAGCAAGAGAAGGAAGTGAATACAGGTGTGATGACAGTTGCAGAGGTGGAGAGAAAGGAAAGGATATACAGGGTGGTGAAGAAAGAACGAGAGTCAAGTGGTTAAGAGATGTGTATTGACCTTACATTTAAATTCCTGGAGGTTGTAGCCGTCAGGAAAGTAAGAATAATCGAAGCGAGTTCCACAGGCGGGAAGTGCGAGAAAAGAAGCTGAAGGAGTAAAATTGTCGTCTGCATTTGATTGATCTAACTGTGAAGGGGTGAGACCCAGTTGCCAGTCTGGTTGCACGAGTAAACACCTGTTGCAGATGCACCAGTGACTTATGTTCGTTGGAGTAGAAGCCATGGAACTATTTATAGAACAGACAAAGGGAAGCCACATCCTGTCGGTGGAAAAGTGGCTGTAGTCGAGCCGCCAAGTCGGTACCTATCACATAACTGATTTTCCTTTAGAGCCAGTCAAAAACATGGAGATTAACAGCGGGGACACCTGACTATATATGGCAGTAGTACAACATGCACGGACGAATGGTTGATTTGTATATATGCAGGATAGTTTCAGGTGGGATAACATCCTGGCCCGACACAGTGACCCAGCATTCCTAGCAGTGGATTTAGCTATTGACTCAGTGTAGTCGTTCCACTTGAGATCAGAAGAGGGGGTAAGGCCGAGAAGGCGCAGTGTATTGCTCTCGGGGAGACTCGCTTGGTCCATGCTTATAGGAGGCAGGAGAGATTGCCTGTGATAGACAGCAGCTAGGTCTTAGACGCATTGAAATTTACAAGACACTTCTTATCCCAAATCACCACAGAATGTAGATTCCTCTCAAGATCAGCAGCGAGATCATGTTTGTCCGCCATGCTGGGTTTCTTACTGATGAGGGAGTAAATTGTGGTGTCATCTGCGTAGATGCCTACTTGGCTCTTGATCTCGTCTAGGAGGTCATTTATGAAAATAAGGAAGAGCCCTGAAGGACGACCTTCATTATGCGGTTATGTAGGAAAGATTAGATCAGGTCATGCAATCGTCCGGTAATATCGTAACCCCGTAGCTTGCATAGAAGGCAAGCGTGCCAAACCCTGTCAAAAGCCTTGGAGATGTCCAGAACAACAGCACGAGCCTCACCGGACTCCTCAAGGGCCTGGAACATTTACTCCGCAATGGTCGTTAACATGTCGGCCGTGGACCTTGCAAAGCGAAAGTGATACTGCCTGTCGGTGAAGAATTTATGGGCAGTAAAATGCTGAACGATTTCAGCATTAATAATGGCCTCGAACACCTTCCCGAAAATTGCTAGAAAGCTGATAGGGTAATAGTTGGATGGGTCCGAGTGTTCACCAGAGTTCTTAAATACAGGAACGACAGAAGAGGACTTCCAGCATGTAGGAAAACAGGAAGCAGAAAGGCAGTAGTTATAGAATTTAGAGAGGACAGAGGAGAGTTAGGGGCACATTTCTTAAGAGTTTAGAGAGTACAGAGGACAGATTGGGTGCCAACTAAAGCTATAGAACTCAATCTGTCCTGCTACTTCATTCACAACTGGAAGGAAAAGAGACGGATTTTCTAAGGACATTTGCGCGTAAGTGAATGCAACGAATTCAACTGGAATTCGAACTCGACTATCCGATTTCTCGTTCCGATTAGATATCCACTGCACCACAACGAGCAAAGACAGTAAATGTCTATAAACCTGGAAGTCAAAATTGCAGTAATAGAAAGAATAGAGAAACAAGAGAGAAGGAGGGATAAGTTTAATGAGTGAGTGTAAAAAAACGAACAACACATAGTCACGGCATTTTACACGCACGCACATACAAGCTAACGAGCGCTCGCCTGCGAACACGCACGCACACAAAAATAAACAACTATATTTTTATTTTACTGTCAAACAAAAATAAAAAATTCATAATAAATAACATTGAACATCGGAGAATATTATTTGCTCTTTTGCCACAACAATCAATTGTGTAAACTTAATTCTTGATTATTGCCTTTAATCAATTTCGACAGTTGCTTACAATATCGCTGTACATACTGGTGGTATTTTTACTTCATTATTACTTGTAGCTTCTACTTACTCCAAATTTAAAACGGCTTCTTTTTCTTACTTTGTCTTCATATATGACTGTTGCTAAAGAGACAAACTTTTAACGTCATCTTGTTATTTTTTCTGCCATGAAAGAAAATATAAGTAAGCAAAATTTAACGCAGATCCGTTCATTATAAATCCAATTCTACGCCAAAAATTTATCATTTATTAGTCAGATAACACATCCTCTTTGAAACAATTTCTTTTATTCTTCCTAGAGATTTTTCTGATTTTTTTCATTTACCTTTATTGTAATGAGTTTTCGTATGATCTGATCTGAACAAATACTCTTCCGAAGCTTATTTCATCAGCTAAAGAAAATGCGATTCTTCGTATTTCTATGAAACTAATTTAAAAGAGTATCTTTATTCAATAAATTATCTGCAATAGCACCCATAAGTTTTCTTTTCTTATCAAAACGTTTAGGCGTTTTGTACCTTCTCAAGAAAAGTTTTATACAGCAAATGTGGTTGCAAAACATGCCAGTGTCTCAATAGAATCAATTCCTAGAAAAACAAAGTATATTTTATTACATAGAAAAATGCACACATGAAAAGTAATATTCTTAAGGTTATGTTAAACCTGGAAAAGAAACGACAAGTTTTTAAATTTGGAAAAGTAAAGGAAAAGATATTCTAGTGAAGTAAAAAATAAGAAACTTCTTACATAAAATATTGCAGCAAAAAAATGAGATTCGACAATATCATAACTAAAATTTATTTACATAATTAACTGTTTTAGCACATTATTTCTTTACACATTATTTTAGAATTTATTATATAATAAAATAATTTTAATCAATAAATAGTATAAAAACAATGGTAAAAATAAATACATTTCAAGCTATTCAAACAAATTGAAAACAATGTACATACCTCGATACAGCTCAAAAATACTATAATTTGATCTAGAATATGTAATGCTAAAATATTTTAATAATTAGAAATTATTTTAAAAATTATACTATTAGACAACAACAACTTTTTTATTTATAATAATATTACTAACATAATATCATGTAAACAATATCAGGCTTTTTTTTCTCCAGTATTTTTTCAATTTTCATGCAGTAGAATTTGCCTGATTCAAACCCTGGAAGGTTGATAAAAAAGTGTCGAATTAGACAAATTCAGCTGTAATATAGAATGCCAAATCTATAAAAGTAAAAAAAAATGATATTTTTTAAAACTTATTTTCACACAAGTTTGGATTCCACTTCTGTGAAATTTGACTTCATATTAAATTCAATTACTCATTGAAATCTTATTTTTAAAATTTATTAATTATGTTAACAATTTAAAAAAATGAAATCTATTGTTATTCTAATAGATTTAGTCAATTAATCTAATTTGCATGTGATTTTAATTTCTAAATTTTTTTAACCGTTTTGTTCTTTTAATTTTATTCTACATCACTCTAGACTTCATTTATTAATTTCCCTAACTAGGCAATTTTACATCTTATGAAAAGGAAATTTTTTTAAAATTCTATACATAAATTTTTTTTTAACTGCAACATTTCATGTAAGAAATTTCTGATTTTATACTTTACTAGAATATCTTGTCTTTTACTTTTCCAGATTTAATAACGTGTCCCTTTCTTTCCAGATTTAATATAATCTTAAGAATATTACTTTTCATGCACGCATTTTTTCATATAAATCACGATTTTTCCAGGCATTGCTATTTATTTAATATTACCTTATTTTACAAGATAATAAATTTTAAAATATTTTATGCTTTTTCATTGGCCTTTAATTTTTTATTTGTAACTTGTACATTTGTATAGAAATATACAAATCATATATCATAATTTTTATTCTTTTTCTTTCTTTTTTGTTTATTATAGAATTTGATTAATAAGACACTCTACTATTTTTAATTGATATATATTTTTTTATTGTTTCTTATTTTTTGGTTTTTCTTTATTTTCAATTTTAAGTTTTTATTTTTTCTTCATTTTTTGTTTTCTTTATTTTTAATATTGTATTTCTAATATCTTCTCTTCTTAATATTCTGATAATCAATTCTGATGATGAAATGATAGGTGATAAGTAAAGTTTGTTTCACAAAAATGATAAAAGATATCATCCAAATTTATGTTGAAAACCGCATGCAAAAGTATTAAACCGAAAAGGTTATAAAGAATGTGATTTATTATTAGAAGTGTTAATCACTCACCTATGTACTTATGTATTTATGTAGTCCTTTTCGGACTTAACATATTTTAATAAGTTTTTTTTCTACTGAACCAAAATTCAAATTATTTTTCCAAATATAGTTAAGGAGCTGTCCTATATAAATTGTTTGAAATTTGATTGAGAACTGAATTAGTCGTGACGCTTGAAAGCTGCCTAGATTCAATCAATGTCGGACTTAAGAATATATTCAATCCCTGCCGTGATTGAATGATACGTACGTCAATCTATATCTTCGACATCACACAAAGGCAATAAAACTAGCAATAGAAAGCACACTGAAAACAGATTCTAGATTAAAATATGTTCCTAGTTTTATATTGCTGTATCTTTTCTTTATAAGACATACGCATATCTGTGTGTGTTTCTATCTTACTCAACTTTCAAGTTTCTTTTTTTTTTTGTTCATCTCTCCATTGGCAGGTTTTGAACTCACCACTCTTTCAGTTAAATCACTTCCACTAACGCTTTTTTATCCACTGAAAACTGAGATGTCTAGAAAAGTTATGGCACGTGGAATTAAAACACACTACTCCCATGTACTAAATGAAGGTATAAGTTTTAAATGTAAATGTATATTACCTGAAGAAAGTCTGAGTGTACGATGAACGAAAGGTCGTAAATATAACAATGACAATGAAGGCAGCAGACCGAACGATATAAATTGTATAAATAATTAACCATAACTGCTGTCTTCAATTCTGATCTGCTCCTTGTGGCAAGGTTTCAAATCAAGACATGAACACTCATTCAATTTTAAATGAAAATTATTCTAGGCCAAGCCGCTTGTTATATTGTACATACTTGTGTCCGCAACATTTTTCCTGAGAAATAAAAAAGATTTTTATGTTTTCTTACGAACTTCATAAGTAAATAATTTCTTTTTTACTATATTGATCAAAATGTGGTAGCAACAACAGCTAAACAATCCTTCTTCCAAGAGAAAAAATGAAGCACGATCAGAGCCCCGCAACTGCGATCAGAGCCCCGCAACTGATCGTTACTTTGATCTAGCACTAACAGTTCAACGCGGGAAAAACTGATTTGTGACTTTCAATTGCAATTCAGTCTCCCGGTTTTCTCCGGTCATGATGAATGGTTGCCCCCTGATTCAGTACCATGGTTTCAAAGAAATATTGGCTCTCAAGTTCACTGCAGGCCTTTACATATAGATGAGTCTATTATACTTGTGTTATCAACAAATATATTGTAGATATTAAATTTTTATGCTAATGTTCATCCAATACAAAACCAAAGATCCACTATGGAAGCATGTTAATGTGTGATGCTGTATCAGTATCAGAATAAACAAGTAGTCAAGTTTATTGGACCATGCAAAAGTGATAACGGTTGGCCCTAGATTTGCGGAGATTGGGGAAAATCCTGTCTGGAATCTTCCATAATGCAGTAGTTCTTAGAAAAAAAGCTGTCTGAGTTGTATTATTTCTTACTGACAATTTACAAAGAGAATATCCCTGTGTAAATGGCATGGTGGTCCTAAGTGCAAATGTCAGGGGTGGTATGACTAAGGAAGCTATTTTCTCAGATCCCATTTCATAAAAATGGCCAGAGAGCAAGGAGAGGCTCGTGACTTTTTGCCAGTTTGTATGGTGAAATGCCTACATTTGTCGTGAAAAGCACATTAGATCTCCTTGCCGTGATATTAAAATATGTTTACATCTCAAAGTACGCCATTTTATTTTTAAGAAAAACTTCTAAAATTAACTCTCACCTTAGTTCGCATGATTGAAATCAAGTGTCTTCCACAATTTCTACGTATCATATATTTATATTCCTTTTTAGTAAACATTCGATTATTGATTTTATTATGTTCCAATGTATAATAAATGTATATAATAAACAATAAAAAAACACTAATTCTTCTAAATGTAATTTTTCGTCGATTGTCATATACTTTCTCACAAATGTCTGATTGATTTATCTGTCGTAGCTCTTTTTGTTGCGCGTATATATTGCATACAATTGCAACTGGAGACAATCGAGATTCAAGCGAACACGTGTTTATGGATAGTTATAGAAGACACAAAGCAGAACAGTGGAGACATTTTCTAATCAATAAAAAGCCAATTAGTCCAGCTGAGTAGACATTTTTTTTCTTGTCCCTGGAGCCAGAGAAAAAGAAAGAATATAAAGAAAAAAATAAATATAGATATATAGATAAAGAAAGAAAGAAAGAAAGAAAGAAAGAAAGAAAGAGGGCGTGAAAGAGAGGGAGAGAAAACTCGGGAGACCGGAAAACGATAGTCAGCCAAAACGAAGCTGTAGAGATGACTGAAACAACAAGGTGATTATCCTGGCGCTGAGTATCGTAGTTGTAATGGCGCTTGCGTCAGTCAAACGCACTTAACGTGCTTCGCAACGTTTTCTACCGCATAATTATCACAGTTCACTTAGTTAACTGATTGAAAACTGGTCTCCCATGAAGTTGTCCATAAACAAAGTAGCCACCTTTAGAGTCCATATTCTAGCTCACGTCCAAATAATTCTTTTCCCCTCTGAACCCCTTAGAGCCTAACTAGTCGGGAAGTCACTGCAGTTATGTTACCTATTTTTCAACACTAAATAAGCATGGTTAGCATAGATAAGGATGTGTGTTGTGGTGCAGTGATTATCGACTCGGAACAACAAATCAGGGAGCTGTGTTTGAATTCCATTTGAATTCGTTGCATTCACTTACTCACAAATACTATTGGGAAAGGTATTAATCTGCCTGTTTCCTACAGTTATGGGCTAAATAATAGTACAGATTTGATTCTATAGCATTGGCTGGCAACCAGTCTACCGCAGAAAACAATGGCAACATACAGCGGGATAAGCTTTAGCCCAATCAGTCATGTCTCTTTCGAGACATGATTGCCCAAAGCATGTATCATGTATGACACTCAACTGACTGAACATAGATAAAAACATCTTTAAAATTGCTGATGCTAATACAATCAAGAGAGACACACCTTATTAAATCAGTTCAAAAATGGAATATTTTTTTAATTTGAAACAATGATGTTAATTAATGCTAACTATATAAATAAATGATGTTCGTCGTTGTGGAATGGGTACAAAGATAAATCAGAGAAATGAGTTCGAATTCGAGTTGCATTCTTTGTAAATACACTTGGGAAATGTACTAATCTATCCAATCTTCCTTCAGCTATGGACTGGATAGCAGGAGAGATTAGTTTTATGGCAATCAGTGGACTAAAGAGAGAATGGTAACCTACTGCAGGAATATCTTTTGCCAAGTCAGTCTGACTGGGCGTATATAGAGATAATTTTAACCTTATAAAATTTATTGAAATGATGGAAAATATTTTTTTATATGTTTACATTTATTGGTCAATCAAATTTAATTGCAGCAAGGGTTATTTCTTCTGGAAATTCTTCTTTTCTTGAATATTGTTTTCAAGTCTGATATATTTTTGTGATGTGCCGTTTCTTTTTAGAATTTGAAAAGTAACGGTCTATTTTTTATAGTTCTAAGCTTTTTTTGTCCCCTCACTATCTACGCATTTCTTTCTTTTCTCATTATTTGCACAAATTCGGAATGTAGATTAGTCGATATTTCCCTCCGTCTATTTTCCCATGAATAAGTTATGTGAGTGTTATATTCTCCCAGTCTTCTTGTTTCATCATGTTTCCTAGTTTGTGTTTTTTTTAAAGTATGAATAAAATAATTTTATGAATTTAAACTTTAAATATCTGAAGTCGCTGGAGTCTATACTCTTACTTCAATGTCTTCGAAAACTATTTTTATTAAGAATAAAAGAGCTTTGTCTTGCTAGTTTCTTTGTTTTAACTATGCAACTGAAAAACCTCTTATCCAAGAAACTTCAGTAATCCGGAATAATTATCTTGGCATCATCATCCATTTTAAAGATGCATGTATGTTTACTGAGTAACAGTACTCGTTCAAAATATTACTTTATTTCACTACTTTTGTTTTCTAGTTCCATGAAGGGCACCCGGCTACATTTACAAATTTCTAAAATCTTAAATGTGTTTCAGATTTAAATAACACAAAAAAGAGTTGATAAACTATTTAAAAAATTACAATCTAAGTGGATACTGAGACATTAGAATTATAAGTCCAAAAAATTCATACACTGATGTCCTCCAGTCGATAAAGGCGTTGGTTAGATTCAGTGATTTGACCCAATGCGTTGTGAGTTCAATAACTAGCTACAGCAATGGTGAACAAATAATTCAGAGAGTTGAGTTAAAGGGAAATAACATCATGACGTCCGGAAGTAGCATCGCACATGGAATGAGAATGGCTTAACCCGAAGATTGAAATGAAATATTTAGTTTGAAATTCTGAAGCGTAAAAAACGTTGTAAAATTGGAAATAAAGATGAGAACAAGAGTCTGAACAATATGAATAATGTATAAAGGGAGAAACAAAAGCAAAAAACAATGTTTTAAGAACTTGGCACCCAAAAGGTAGACGTAAACTAAAGAGAATTATCGAGAAACAACCACTCAGTATCAGTTATCTCCCTTTCCACTTATGGTGAGATCTTTGAACACCATGTTCCGGTTCGTTTGCTTTGTGACTTAAAGTTGGGCTCGTACACAGTGGCATCAAGTCGCAGAATAAGTTAGATTTTTGCGAATAATGGTCTGAGTTAATGCATTGCTTTGTTCAAGAAGTTCAGGTTGAGAGATCATTTACTTTATCTTATAAATCTTATAATGGCATCCCTACTGGTACAAGATAATGATGTTTGTAGGCTGCAATAGAAAAGGGCAACAGTCAAACCTGTGGTGAATTTGCAGAACAATTCCATATTTCTGATGAAAGAGTCAGACTTCACTTGCACCATATAAGGAAGACATAAAATTTAGACAAGTGATTACCCCATTCAATGTCGGAGGCCAGCAAAGAACAAAGAATGATTGTCTGGATTTCCATATTTTTTCGGTAAAACAATATACTCATATTTGGTCGATTACTAAACAGTAACGAAAAGGCATCCTGTATAACGCTCCCAAGCGTGTCAGACATTGGTTATCACTATGTGGGATAATATGCCTAACATTACAAGATCACCTATACATTCACGCAAAACTATGCACTGTAAATGGTGGACAAGTAGACGAACAACCACTGAAAATCTGTACTTGCAGCAGTTGGAACGTGCGCAACAAATACTGAAGCAAAAAGAGCCAATAATATTTACAAGCATGATAACCCACGTTTCTTCATGACAATTTCAGGCCTCATGTACTGTAGGTGGCCAGGGATACCATACAGTGACTTAGTTGGGAGACACTGTACCATTCTTAATATCTTAATCATCGATTCTTGTGACAACAGATTAAAACTGCTTACATTATTTATTCAACTACTTTCGTGGGAAATCCTTTACAAAGTCCAAGACATTTGATTTTTATGCCCAGGCCGTTGCACAGATAGAGGCACGTTGGCGAAATTTTTTGGATGTCGATGGGGATTAATTTGAGAAGTGCCAAATTTTTATCCATCTATATATTTGAGATGAGTCATTGTAATCATTTCCACTATTTACATTGTCAGGACTATTGTCATCTTTGTTGAAAAAATATTCACGATGTTTTGATTGTTGTAGACTGTGGCTTTCTTTCGATGTTTGAAAATTTGAACCGAATTTTATTTATGTGCCATGACTCTTCCAGAAATCTCAGTATCAGTTATCTCGTTTTTAACTTATCACTCACAGTCTTTGTTTTATAGCCAGGTACTGAACACTTTGGATCAAATTACTGGATTCAGCAAAAGCATTTATCCATTAGTCTATCTGGAAGATGTAGACGAATCAAAGCGTTTTGTTCAAAATTCTAAACACCTGATGAAGGCCGGAGCATACAAGGGTCCTAACGTCGAATTTGATGTATACTTATTTTCTAATACACCAGAAAAAAGTAAGTAGATAGTAGGTTACCTTTTATTATAAATGTTAATCAATTCTTGACGATTCAATTACCTCGTTATTGAAGGGATTTTCTGGTTTTTCATAATAACTTCAGACTGCATTTTTATAATAAATTTAATAATTTTAAAACATGCTGAAAGTTTTTGAAACTTTACTTCAAGATTTGTTTTAACGTCTAAATTAGTAGCTTAAAGTTTGTCAAAAATTAGTAAATGCAAATTCAAGTTACTGAGTTTAGATTTAAGTGATTTGCATAACTTGAGATGAACTGTATATATAGTAAAATATATACTCAACACACACACACACACACACACACACACATATATATATGTATGTGCAGATATATATATATTTAGACACACACACACATATATAGAGAGAGAGAGTGAGAGAAAGAGAGAGAGAGAGAGACGAGTTTTCTTAAATGCTACAGACATTCTCTGTCTCATTAATATTTATTGTATTTCTCCTAATTTTCGAATATCGAAACAATCGAAATATAAAACTGTATACATTGTCTCAGGGCCATACTTTTCTTTTTGTTCGGGTTTGCTGTAAAATGTGTCTCTGCACAATTTCAATTATACGAAACCTGTATATTCGAAATTACATTGTTGCATTTCACAAAATAAGAACACCGCCATTAAAACTAAGTTTCCCAACTCTTTTGTAAAACCACATGTTTGTCTCCCCTTCATCTCTGAGAAGAGGAAAGTTTACTTCTAAATTTAAGAACAGACATCACATAGCAACCATTACTCTCTTCTTTGTTTCTAGCAAATTTTTTCTGTCTCTCAATATTCTATTCAGCTGCTGGATTGTATCCTTGACCATCCAAATTCACCTTCGGATTTAAATGTTGAGCTTTCCGTCTTCTGTTAGATTACTTTTCAGGTGTTTAAATTTATGAACCTGATTGGTTTTCGTATCCCTTGCCGGTAGTTGATATTTCGGTCTCCTTTTATTTCTACTGAGGACCATGCATTCAGTATTCTAGTAGTTTATTTGCAGTGCTTTCTTTCCAATTTCTTCAGTACGCTTGTGTATAAGATTTTGTATCTTTCTTTCTGCGTCTGCTCTCAGCACAGTATCACTGTGTATCTTATATGGTTCAGACTCAGGCCGCCTACGATGAATCCTGGCATGACGTATAGGGCTCTCAAGTTGAATAGATCCAGTGAAGGGACACATACTTGTCTTACACTCCTTTCTATCTTTGTACATCTACGGAACTCATTTCCTGTCCGTATTCAGGGTTTTGCTGCCATTATGGGTTATTGATTACCTTAATATCTTTCCCAAATTGTTACAGGTTGCTGAGCATTTCTATCAACTCCTTGTGAATCATCACGCAATACTCGACACATGACTTCTTATCTGCTTTTCTCTTAATGTTTAGCTATCAATAAAAATTAACTAGGTATTACTTACCTGTACGTACATAAAACAATTTGAAAAAAAATTGTGCTGACATGTATTATCGCTGAATCGGCGTTATCAAAAAATAATCTTTGACTAACAAAATTGTCGAAGCGAAGCGTGATTCAAGTTGAGTATATCAACGATATATTTTTACGTTAACTCCATCGTTATTGGCATTTGATAATAATTATTTTCAACTCGGTTTTATTTTTATTTATTTATTTGAAGATTTGCATGACACGCAGGAGAAAAATTTTAAACTGGTAGCATGTTAAAGAGAGTCGTAGATTTGGATATTATACTGCAAGTTCGTTTGCATAACTTATATTCATTTCTTTTTTTTAAATCATTGTTTAGCAAGCTGAAATTGTAATCACGAAGGTTTTCGTGGCATATACTTACGCTGTGTAGTCTATTTTTAAGTTTTTATGCTCTTTTTTTTTAGATCTTTCGATATCTCATCAATGTATTTTTGCGAGTATTTTTTATTCTGTTTAGCAGATTCCAGTTTCTAATGTAAATAAGATTAGATTCTCCAAGCCCTCCTTACTTATTACATTTCCCAGGAAATTTAGCTGTTTTGTCCTAATGTCAAGTATTAGTTTCTTTTTCGTTTCGACCCTCTCCAAAATTCATCTTTGCTCTCATGTTCGCTCTATAGTATCTTCACATTACTCCGCGTTGCAATGGTGAAATCTGTTTTTGAATTACTGATCCGATTTTACACGGTTTTAACTAATAATTAAATTGTCAGTTAATCAGTTGATTGCCAAACAAGATACACGCATTGGCAATCAAGTCTCGAAAAAGACATGACTGACTAGGCATGAAATTCTCTAGCAGTAGTTTGCTACAACCTTTTGCAGTAGACCGTTTGCCAACCAAGGCTATAGAATCCTGTAATATATTACATTGAACAACAGAGGAAATTGACAGGTACATCTGGTCGTAGATAAGATCAACAAAGAACAAAGGTAGTTGACAGATATATCTAGCTGTAGACGATGTCAATAAAGTGTAACAAAAACAACAACAAAAACAACCAAAAACACAAGTGATAATCGGCTTGAAAAGCAACGAACAGCCAAGGGTGATTAACAGATACATCCGATCGTAGATAACGTCAATCAAGAGACAATCCGCAAAAGCAAATGAGTTTTAAGACTATATAAAGTTTCGAATTTTTCACTGAAGAGACTAGCTAAAGACTCCCAAAGGCTCCTCCGTATGCACGATCTATCTCTGGTTGCCCTCCTGCTTCACACAAGTGTCACCGACAAAGAATAAAAATATATTCCTATATATACGTATTCGTTGTTGTCTGTCACGATCCAGCGTAATATACTACAACCCAGTTTGTTTTATCAATTCAACCCAAAGATGATAGGAAAACAGATGGATTAATACCTTTCTCATGCGTAAATTGATATTTGAATGGAATTCGAACTCGGCTCTCTGATTTTCCATTCCGAGCCGATATCTATTTCACTACAACGCACAAATCGCTAAACAGCATTTGTATTATAAGATACATAATTCACTTTGGTTTTGTATCTTAACTCAAGGCGATTAAAAGAGTTTCTTTTATAGGAAACGCTACATTTATTCTTCTTTTATTCAGAAATGTTTCCAGCTTCAGCGTTGGTGTCGATCGAAAGGGTCTTAAATAAATGACGAAATCGAAATGTTGTGTTTTCTGTTCCTATCGTTTAGTATGCAGCTCTAGATATACATCTTTGCAGCATAAACCCTTTGTTAGGGCATTAATATGGAACTCTGTTCAACAATTCTCAATGCGTTTTCTTTTAACTAGCAGTGGATGCATTCCACAGAAGATCGGTAAACAAAATACAACGACGCATCAAGGATAAGCGCAGACAAAGAATAAAATAGAATGCAAATAGAAGAGAATATAACGTTTTGCAATTGGCATGAACACATTGTCATTGCTTCTCGAAACAAATAAAATGTAAGATAAAAGCAGATATTTTCATCTTTAGCATAATAAAAGGAGCAAAGAACACAACAAAAGATTCAATGCTAATGAAGCTTGAGCAGGAAACATTGGCGTCAAGATGAAATAAATGAAATGATAGAAAGTAACAATAAGTATGATTTTCACACACACACATACACACGCACACACACACACACACACACACACACACACACACACACATATATATATATATATATATATATATATATAATGTGGAAAATAAGAGAAGGGCAAACTTTTAAAAAAATCTAATTAGGGAGAAAGTGAAATTACATTATGAAGTATAGATAATTCTGAATACAAACCTGGAAATGATAAAAATACTTCTATTATAGCAATGTATAATTTTGCGCACAAAAATATATATACAGAGGGTATATCAAAATACTTTTACAGAATTACGGGAATTTTTTCCTGGCTCGAAACAATGAAAAATGCCCAAATAAGCATATGTTAGCAAATCCTTCGTTTTTCAGATAGCGCTGTGTTATCATACACATTTGTCATTCCAATACATCTGTGGATAGTCTGTCTTCAAGGTTTAACGGGTGTAATAGAATGTTCCGTTTAACAATGATAGGATATTCATATCGCGAGAAGTAAGATTCTTCTTCCTCAGGTACGGTGTCCTTTCAGGACGTAGGCGATCATGCACATCAATTTGGCTCTATCTCTTGTCGCTCTCAATATTTTTCTTCTTCGTATCTCTCCCAAATTCCGTTCTGCCATCCATTTATTCAGAATTATCAAGTAGGTCTCGACATGCGTTCCTCTGTTTCTCTTTTCTTCTATACGTCCTGTGAATAATAATTTATCCAGACCCTCCCTCCTTATTACATATCCCAAGAAACCTCATCTGAATATTCCTGATGTTAAATATGAGTTTTTCTCTTCTTTGCATCCTTTCCATCTCCTTATCGTTGCTTAGGTACTCGGTCCATGATATCCTCACCATCCTTCTGTAAAACCACATTCCTGCTGCCTCGAGCCTCTCCTTTATCCTTGATGAGATCGTCCAACATTTATAACTCTATACAGAAGGACAGATATCACACTGCAGCCCACAATTCTTTCTTTGTTTCCAATAAAACTTTCTGTTGCTCAATTCTTTGTTTAGCTTTGGAAATGCGTCTTTGGCCATGCCAGTGCGTCTTCGGATCACAAATTTGCACTTTCCATCCTCATTCAGAACGCTTTCCATATATTTAAATTTCTTTATTTGCTTTATTTTAGTTTCTCCGACCTGAAGTTGGCATTCTGAGGGTTTTCTTTTGCTGGTGTTTATACATGTGAATTTTATACTGTCTTCTGTAAGAGGTCTTGCATTTTCTTTCTCGTGTCTGCTCTCAACTACTTTTCATCCGCGTATCATACATTGTTGAGATTGTGACCGCCAATGACGAATGGATTCTATTTCTCTCAAATTTGAATGGATCCGGTGAGAAAACACATCCTTGTCTTATGCTCTTTTTCACTTTTGTATACCTCTTGAATTCATTTTCTATCCGTACTCAAGAGATGTGTTGCCTATATAAATGTTTGATTATCTTAACATCTTTCAAAATGTCAATGTTGTCGAGCATCACAATCAAGTCTTTGTGATGTACTTTGTCAAAAGCTTTTGCATAGTCAATAAATTACAGATAAAGGTCCTTCTGCACTTCTTTTGCTATTTCTGATAGCATATTGAACCTGATTATTGCATTCCTTTTCCAGTATCTTTAACTTATCGACACTTTCTTTGTCCTATCTTTAAGCCTATTCTGTTATGCGATCTGTTCATCTGAGTCCGGATACTTAGCGTTGCTATGTAGCTTATTAAGCTAATGTTTTGGTTGATTTCACATTCCTTAACACCTGGCTTCTTAAGTAGTGTTATACAATCTTATTGGTAATGGATGCAAGGGAGAACGGTTGTGTCAGATTGCGTTTCCAGACCGAAAGAAGACGAGCCATCCAACCTTTGCTGTTCTTACTCTTTTTGTTGCTGAAACATGATTTGTCCCACTACAAACTAAGGATAAAAAAGTGAGATTCTCTCATACGCCTGACCACGCAGAATATATTCTGGAGGGTGTTGGAATAATCTAGATGTCAACACATGTCAAGTTTACCTATCATGTAGTACATCTCACTGTACCATTTAAACGACCATTTCATTTTCCGTATCATTTGCAAACTATGCAGGGTTTTTAGCCCTTTGATCACTCATCCCGGGAGAAATTTTGCTGTTGGTTTATTGCACAAAATGCCAACTTCTTTAAACTTAAATAAAAAAGGAAAGATTTGCTGATATATCTTTATATAAACTTTCGTCCTTATTTTTGCGTGAGAAATTGGCCCCCAAAGTTTGTAATATTTTGTTTAATACACCGTGTATTTGCTTCTGACCGGGATCGAAACTCGACCGAATTGGTGTCAGTCGGAGTCACTAATCCCTATCTTATAGAAGATATATTTTAGCGTGTTGTATATAAGCGCAGTATACACACGCCAGTCACCGAAAGAACTCAACTGATTGCTGAATAAATTGCAGAAGTGTTAAAACATTTTTGAATTTTTTAAAATTTTCTTCTTTAGAGAGCTCAATCTAATAAAAGCATAATATATTCATCATCCACGCGCAATCCTGTTTCACTGTATTACTGGAGAGAGTTTAAGAAAGAGGAAAAGGTTGTGTGTATTTGTGTTTTGTGTAACGTAATGGTAATATTAAACGTTTTCTTATAATGAAACATTTGGCATTCATTGACTGATTTTGGTTGAAGTTCATAAGATTTTTCTTATCGTAAGGCTATGGCACGACTCGGAGTTCCATGCGTTATTCAAACATCATGTGTATATTTCAAACTGACTGTTAAATAGATTTGAATTTAAGTTCAAATCTATTTAACTGCCAGATTGAAATATAATGATTACATGAAACTTCGAGCCGTGCCATAGACGTAGGATGATATGTATATTTCTTAAAAAATATATATAATACAGCTCTGTTTATACATTGGCCACTATTTTATTAACACCTTAATAATAATAATAATAATAATAATAATAATAATACCCATATGTGCACCCTATTATGCGTATTTATTAGTTTACGTCAATATATATATATATATATATATATATATATATATATATATATATGAAAATAAATTGGACGAGTTTACAAATCCATTGTTGATAATTTATAAAATGTCCATGAAATAAATTATCACCAATGAATTTGTAAATTCGTCCAATTTATTCTCATTATAATATTTTGTGTAATTCTATATATATTCTATATATATTCTATATATATATCATTCTATCAGCATCCTTACGACTTTTAGCAACGTTTTAAAGGCTATCATAAATACTGAATTGGTTCAATATCTCACGGCCCATAACCAACTCTCTGACAGGCAGTACGGCATCCGCTGCGCCTGGTCAACCGCTGATATGTTAAATACCATTACCGAATTCATATACCAAGCTCTCGATATGAAAGGTGAAGCTAGAGCTATTGCCCTGGATATCTCCAAAACATTTGACAGATTATGGGACGCTGGATTTCTGTGCAATCTACAGGGCTGATGCATAAGTGGACGCTTGTTTAATTTGATCCAATCGTTCCTATCACAGCGTAATAATGATCGTGTTAAACAGGCATACCTGCAGATCTTATCATACGAACGCGTGTGTCCCCCAGGGCTCTATCCTAGGTTCGACGATTTTTCTGATCATCATCAGCAATCCCCCGTACGGGATTAGATCCCAAGTAAGCATTTACGCTGATGACACCAGGATTTACTTCCACCTCAGTAAGAAATCTGTCAAGGTTGACAAAGCTAACCTCGCTGCTGATCTTGAAGCGGACGTGCAATCTGTGGGAGACCGGGGTAAGAAATGGTTTGTAAATATTAATGCTTCCAAAACGAAGTTGCTATCCTTTAACTAAAATAGACAAACATGTAACTCACATAAACATGGATCAAATAATCTCTTGGAGAGCAATACATTGCGCCTCCTCGACCTCACTCTCATAGCTGACCTCAAGTTGTGTGACTACAATGAATCAATAGCTAAATCTACTGCTACAAAGGTTGTGTCAATTTGTCGGGTGAGGAGGTTTTTCTTGTCTTAATCCATCTTATACATATATAAATCAACCATCCACCCGTGCATTGATTTCTGCTGTCATAACTGGTCGGACTCCCCTGCTATCCATTTCGACAAAATCCAAAGGAGAATCTGTACCATAACTGCTTCTTCCCCCGCACTCCCAGCTCATAAAAATCCCTTCTGCATACTTTCTTGCCTGATGTCTATAATCTCCAAAGATTTAAATGCAATTGCCATCTCTTATCTCCTCAACTTCCATCATTTCTTACCCTTTCCCTGACATCTTTTGAATCTTGCTTCTCTGATTTTACTCTCACGTAATTATCTTCACATCGATATTCTCATCCTTTTCTTACCCATTATACATTGACATATTCCTTCACTCTCCTCCTATGTAGCTCTCGTCACAAATGTGGCGTTGCTGCCTTGCTTGGGTTGAAATGATTAAAAAGATATTGTATTTGGCCAGCAGTTTCTTTTTTTATGAAAGTTTCATTAAAAATGAGAAACACATATTATGGTTATTATTTTATTTAATGTTTCATGTGATATTTTTCTTTTGTGGGTGTAAATTATATAAAAATTGTCCAAATGTTCCGTTTATTCCAGTGCTTTTGGTTATACTTTTAGCTATTTGAGAGGATGAATGTTATTTTTCTTGTAACAAAATGTATGTTATAGAGTAGTGTGTATGTGTTATGTACCGAACACGCTAATCATGTTGTTAGCGTGTTTGTAGTTGATATTATTGACTGTTAGATTTTTCTTTTTATCAAAAAATTACCCATTATTTTAAATCTTTTATTTTCATATGAATGATGCTATGAAATTTATGTTGTCAACAAGTATGTTCCGGATAGGGTGTGGTACGACTCCGTGTCTGTTTACACGAGATCAATTTGAGCTCCGTTGAGAGAGATGCAGCGTGAGCCTTCGAGTCAGTTTCGAAGCCGATAAAATTATTTTCGCAATTATCATCAAGTACATAGTTCTTCAAGGTGCATATAAGGTATATTGAAACAGCATGTGATTTTAAATCTGCTAAATCTTACACGACATAATTTTAGACTAATTATTGTTTTTAAAAATGACAGATCTAAAAATATCTTATGGGCAATGCATAAACACACAGTTCTTGATAATGACTGAAAAAGCTTTTTTGAGTTTTCAGCAAAGTGTGTGGAAATGAAGGTATAGAACAGAAAATGTGACATTGAAATCCAAAGGCGTATAGGATAGCCAATGAGGCATTCGAAAAGCGAAGCAGAGTACTAAGAAATAAAAACATGTCAGTAAAAACAAGAAAAAGTATACTATACTTTTACCTAATGTATGCCCTCTATCGCTGTGATTGCTGGACGAACTCTTCAAAGATAAAGAAAAGACTTGAAGCAACAGAATGTTTGTTCAACAGAAGGATGCTGAGGATACCATAGACCGAACACGTGACAGTTGATGTTTCTGGAGCACATTATTAGGAAGAAGTTCTTTAGAAATTTGATACTCATGGAACAGAGTAAAAGGGGCCGTGAAAAGAGTGCTTATATATTTACTGTGCTGGACTAAATGGATTGTGGAACAGGGCTTAGGAATAATAACAGAACGAAAATAGTTTATTAAAACCTAAAAATGACAGTAAGTTATAGAGAATCATCATCTCTTACATCCTGAAAAAATACGGTAAGTAAAGAAGAATGTTTGTTTCGAAATGTTTATCTTTTTGCTTATTAAATAATATTTTGTTAAATGTTTCTCTTTTTCCAAGTACCTTTTAATCCTAAACATATTCTTCTGTTGGCTTTTGATTATTCAGTCTCCGTATATTAAGTTTTATTTCAGTTGGTATTTGTACTTTCTTCTTCATTTATAGTGGCTTTTGGTTTTGTTAATGTTGTACTGGGGATTTTTCTGTTAGTTTTTTTTATTGGTAGCCCATTTTCTGTGTAGGTTTAGGTAAGTTTTAGTGTATTACTCATGAAACACTTGCACGCTTGATTTCAGTTCAGTAAGGATTTGTTGATGAGGTTCATATTTTATATGTATTTGGTTTTACATTTTTTTTATTTCGGGGGTTGAATCATATTATTTACTTTTTCTTTTGAAGCCCCCTTTTAGTTTGTGTAAAGTTATGTTAAACAAAACACATTTATATTCCATTTTCTATTCGCTTTTGACTTTGTTAAAATTTGAAGATTTGTCGGTTTTGTGTTTGCTTGATTATTGTGAGTGGATGGCTGTAGGGAATATGTATATAATGTGAGTTTTTATTTGTTTTGTTACAGTTCATGTATAACACTTTATGTTGAAAAGTTACAATTAAAAAATCTTTTATGTTTGTTTCATCTTGATTTCGATTTTCTTCGATTTTTATTTTTGTCCTATGTTTTTCTGTTTTTGTATGTGTTTTATCGCAATTTTGTAATGTGGTAATATATATATATATATATATATATATATATATATATATATATATATTCCGACCCGTTTGTGAGTAACGTTCAGTCATAATGTTATTAAACATTCGGTTTATTCTCTTCGTTATCTTGTTTTATTGACCGATTCTAATGATATTCAAAAGTTTGTCTATTTCTTTGCTAGAGAGATGAGCTTATCTCACTGAGGTTCTGTGTTGGGTGAATGTTGGATTAATACCTAATTGTTTTTTCACTTTTAACTTACGAAATAATTCTATTATTGATCTTGCATTTTTTTCAATTTTTCAGATTCAAAATAAATTTATTTTAGGAAAGTCTTATTCATTTATCCTTAAAATTTCCGTTTGTCCGTATACTATCATGAAAGCATGTACAACCCAAAGTAATAAAGAGCAGAGTGAGCCTCGATACTATTTCTGCGATTTCCCTAAGTCGGCATTTGAAAATTTAGTGTCAAAATAATATAACTTCAGCAATTATAAAAGAATATAATATGACGAGAAACGTTCATATTGTAAAGCTTGTTATTTATTTACGTACAGCGACAGCAGATAGTGTTAAAAATTTAAAGTAAAAAAGACTAATTTTTCAGCATTTTCTAAATACGTGTATAAGTAAAAACTTATCTGCATTGTTACTATAAATTATGTTCAGGTTTGTTACACTGTCTTCTGCTCATGCGTGAATATAGTTACCAGTACTGTGGTCACGTAATCAAAGTTTGAACTTGATCGCACCAGTTTCAGGATGTGCGTTGTGGTGCAGTGGATATCGGCTCAGAACTAGAAATCGAAAGCCGAATTCGAATTCGAAGATTGTTTTCAATGGCCAAACCTCCAAATACTTTCATACGAACGCGGTCGTGTATTTAGGCTCTTACATAGGTGCTACGCTTTTTCTCATTTCCGTTTTTCTCATGTAATCAGTTCCGAAGTAGGCATCTATGCAGATGACAACATCATTTACTTCCGTCTCAGTAAGAAATATTCCAAGACTGACAAAGTAAACCTGGCTTTTTTTTCGAATGTTTTTGGGCAATTTAAAAGCCTTGGATATATTTCCGCACCTGACACAACTACCAAGCAGAAAAATCGGATCTCTGCTATTTTTTCCTCATTTGGGTGCACTATTAGATGAGCCACAGTAAAACAGCCACAATAACTTTGGTGCAGTCATTCTGAAAATTTGATTACGTTATCACAATAATACCAACTATAAGCGCGCATGAGCACAAGAGAGTGTAGCAAAACTACAGATATGATATAGAGAAACGCGTATATTTGTTTTATTTAAACCTGTATATTTACAGCAATGGCAAGAAAGTATACACCTCTTGAACTGAAACCTGTGAGAAAAATGAAACATTGACAGGATTAGTAATCAGAATTATTCCTGGAAATATATGCTATTTCATAATCTGATAGTCGAAATGTAGTTATGGAACAATATAAAAAATTAATCCCAGAATTGTAATCCCGTAGGAAAGCAACAAAGCGCTCCGGTGAAACTAGAGATCATTACAAAACAGAATCAAGATAAGGTCACTAAAATTTAAATTGAAAAGACCATTTCTGGTTCAATTTGAGAATAACTTTCTCTGCTAGAAAAGCAATACTGCCTGTTGTCGTCTATAACGTGTTTGCATTTCGCTGGCAATAGACATCATTCACATTTAACTGGTCAATATCTGCTTTTTACTTGTTAACAAGAAAATTTCTGATTATTTGCCGCTGATAATTGCAGGATGCTTCAATATTTTTACAAAAATGTTCTTTATTTGTTCTAAAGAAATTTCCAATTAGTTCTATCTCGTTGATATAACTTGAAGAAAGCTTCTTTGCTTAGAGTCGAAAGAAAGTACTTTACTTGAAATGATTATGAAAACACCTAAGGCAATCGATCAAATTACTATGGGATTTTATTTGTTCACTTCTCCTATAACCGGACTTTTTACATTTATTTTCTTTCTTGTATGGCCAAATATTTCTAACTGTTGTAATCAATAGCGTGGCATTCTTGGCAAACGTAAGTCATTTGTCACATGCTTTCAAATGAGATTGATTGGTAAGAATAACGTTTCTCCTTGTCGCCATTTTCTGGTGTGAATTTATTTTTGTCTATAGTCAATTAAATTATGTCCATTACCTGAAAAACTATGTCAGAACTTCCTGAATCAAAACAAAAGCACTTTATGCTCAATATCGTTCTTTGAGGTTAGATTTGTTTTAATTAAAGCCACTTCTTATATCATGAATTACATCAGAGAAATAAATTTTTGAAATAAATTTTTGTAAAACTTATTAAAACCTACATGTTTCAAATACTACGATGTACCACTTATCATATCATATACAAGTGTGTCCGGTTTTATACTGTTCATTTAAGTCTATTTTTGACAGGCACAAAATTTGAAGATACAGTGACGATAGAATTGAGTACACAAAAGAACAGAAAGTATGAATACTTTGGTAATTCATCTTCGAAATCAGTCGCCTCTGCATAGACAAAATTGTTAATTTACTAAGCGTAACTTCGCCACGATTAGTTGGACTTCATGACTGAATCGGAAACATTACAATAGCGAACTTGTTGACGAGACGAGTATATTAATCGGCGCCTTATGATAGGCGCCCCTTTTCATGCACTCTGATAAATAATTGTTATAATCATGGTAAAATTCGGGTTTGCACGTCGCGTGGCGCTTTTTACCGGGAAATTGGAATCGGCTTGCCGAGTGGAAATTCCAACGGAGTTCATTGCGTTCACTTTATTTCTGACTTAGCTATAAACTTAAACATTGAGCTGAATATAGTAATGGCTTTCTACAATGGCATGCAAAAGTGTTGGACTAATTACATAAAATTATTATACTTTATATCTTCACTAATTCGTTAGAAAAACAAACACAGCAAGATGCATCATAATGACGTTAAAATTTTGTGGTCGACATGTAATTTTCCGATGTTGCAACAAAAGCGTTTTTAGAAGAAAACTGGTAAAAATTGATAGAAACTAAACAATGAAGACCTCAACAACGATTGCTAAACTCTAATCATCCGCCTTAATACTCGTTCTAGATAAGACGATAAACTACATCCGCCAGCAGGACCTCTATCCGGGGAGTTTCAGGAGCCAAGAACGACCTCTTAATTACTGTTGTTCCCAGGTTCATCTTTACACGGGGTGGTAGCAGCTGCTAGGGTTTCCAAATATGGGCAAATTGTTAACCACCAAACTGGTGTCAAAGCAGCATAAAAGTATAAAAATTGATTTTTAGAGTAAACATACCAGGAATATATTTTATATAAATTATTATCAGCAATAGATACTTGAAAAAAATATTTCCACTAATAGATATTTAAGAAAATACTATCAGCAATACTTATTTAAAAATAATTTGACAGCAATGCATATTTGACAAAATTATGCCAGCAATGCAAATTTGAAAAAAATATTACCAGCAATTCATATTTGAAAAAAATATTGCTAGCAATGCATATTTGAAAAAATATTGCTAGCAATGCATATTTGAAAAATAATATTGTCAGCAATTTATATTTGAAAAAATATATTGAAAGCAATTTATATTTGAAAAAAGGAATTGTTAGTAATGCTTATTTAAAAAATAATACCAGCAATAAATTTCACTCTCGACAAAAGACCTCTTTACTAATATACGTCAATGAAACCTGATCAACAGACGAATTTCTTACAAAAACACATATTCTATTTATACGCACATATCATAAAAATCTCATTGGTAGTAAATAACCCGTTGATGTTGATATGCTGCTAAACAAAATAAACCTAAAAATTTGTCTTACTACAAAGATGGACAAATTTTTCAATATGATAATGCCTTTTTCTTACATCACATGCAACAAATGTTTTTCTTCTGAATGAAGAAGTCATATTTTGGAACATTCGTAAACATAAAATACTGACCACTTTATAAATGACACATTGTACGGGGAACTGAAGTACTCTAAGAAAAAAAACACGCAATCTCTTTGATATAATTGTCAAGAAGAAAAAGTAAAAATTCCTAATGGCGAAATCTAGACCTTGTTGCAATGCCACATAAAATTGAGTCAATTATTTGAGCCAAACATAGCTACAGAAATTACGAACGCCATACGTTGACATTCGTTACTTTATGAAAGAGTGCATTTTGCTAAAGAAATAGAAAATCTTTTTCAGCTGAAGCTGACATTTTCACTGGTTGTTTATTATTCTCCATTGCCTTTTTTCAGCATCACTAAGCTTAAGAGGGTTTATCATTCATCATAATGTCGTAATGCAGTATGGCAGATGCAATGACTAGTTTCCTCGTCGTCAAAGATAATAAAATGTAGCGAAAAAGCAAATTATACTTGATTTTAGGCTAACATTAACAAAGTAATTAATTTTAAAATTTCTTTAAAAGTCTTACACACTAGTGCATATTCAAGAAAAATATGTATTGTTGTCTGTTCTCAGTTTTATTGAGAAACCTAGAAACCGAGAGCAAAAGTAGTAGGCACCCATCATTTGTCTGCGTTTACCATTTACTACAACGCCCATTATTTCCTATGGCATCAATCAGATTTTAAGGGTAATATTTCATAAGTTTCCTGTAAAATTAGATTTAATTTCATTCCAATTTGATTAAAAAAGTACCTTAAAATTGCTCAGGTTGCAGATGAGCACTGACTTTAAAATGCCGTAGTATCAAATGTTGAATGGAATCTATTGATGTCAATCCAATATTTTTGCTTTTCACGTTCAAAATCCGAATCCGAATCCAATGGCTTAACGAAATAGAAACAAAGCAGCTGGACCAGACGACATTGTAATAGAGATGCTGAGAGCCTTAAACGATTTCGGCATAGAGAAAATTACAAAGTAATAGATGAAATCCATAACAGTGGTGAAATACCGGACGACCAAACAGGTCAACTTTCATAGCACTGTCTAAGAAGCCAAGTAGAAACGAATGTGTACTTTACTGAACAATTAGCTTAATGAGCCAAATAAAAAAAACAAACTATCATCCAAATCTTGATGAAGAGAGCGTGAAAGAGAATCAGGCCAGAGATAGGACAAGAACAATGCCGTTTCGTCAAGAACACTGGAACAAAGAACACGGTATTTATGCTTAGGATGCTATCAGAAACCGCAATACAAATGAAAAAGGATATGTATCACTGTTTTTTAGACTACACATAGGCATTTGACGAAATACGCCACAAAGAATTAATAGAAATGCTCAGCAACCTTGACATATTTGGGAAAGACATTAAAGTAATCAAGAACTTCTACTGGCAGTAAACCTCCTTCATACGTATAAGAAACGAATTAAGCAGATATACAAAAACAGAAAGGGGCGTAAGACAAGTATGTGTTTTTCACCGGTTCTAGTCAACTTGTACAGTGAGTTTATTTTGAGGGCCTTAGAAGTCATACAATGATTCGTCATTGGTGGCCACAATGTTAACAATATAAGATACGCAGATGATGTAGTGCTGATAGCGCGGACACGGACAAGAAACTACAAGATCTTCTAGAGAAGGTAGCTAAAGAAAGTCGAAAGGACTAAAAATAAACGACAAGAAAATCGAATGCATGATCAGCAGCAAAAATAGGGTCCCAAAATGCCAACTACAGGTTGTAGTTAATAACATCAAGCAGGTAAAATGGCCAAGTATGCATTCCAGAAGTGTACAGGGAAACGGAAAAATTTCGCTAGAAACAAAGAAGAAAGTATTGGATTGCTAAAGGATGTCTTTTTTTTAATATGGTGGTGAATGCTGGACAATCTGAGGATATCACGGACCGCGCATATGAGCTTTATGAGATGTTAGAAAGGATGGAAAAAATAATAAATGAACATCAGGAAAAGATAGCTAAACTTCTTGTGATATGAAATAAGAAAAGAGAGCATGAAAAATCTGATACTCACATGTAAGATAGAAGGAAAGAGAGATAGGGTAAAGCAGCGTAAGTCACTTGACGGACCTGAGTAAGTGTATGGAAAAGTGGGGTTTGTTTGAGGCATTAGGAGAAAGTGTGCTAAGAGCCACCAGTGATATGGAGACGTCGGAGCCATGATCGTCTGCGTCTTGAAACGACAGAGCAGCTAGAAGAAGAAAAAGAAGAAGAAGAAGAAGAAGAAGAAGAAGAAGAAGAAGAAGAAGAAGAAGAAGAAGAAGAAATGCGCGTATATGTAAATACAATCCTTATTTCTGAAGTGGAAAGTATATACTGAATTCATTGCTACGTCAGCTGCTAAGAAAATTAGTTCAACGTGTCGTGCGTGAAAATTTTTCTCCTCAGAATCTATCAAGCATATCTATAAGTCTACCATTCTTTCATGCTTATGATATTGTTGCCACATATGACCCGCTGCCTTTTGCTCCTTAATAAATTCAAAAGAAGAATCAGCAATGTTATCGGTTTTGATCTCGCATCTCGACCTTAGCCACTTTCCAACTGCGTTAAGGTTGCATTTCCATAAGTACTTTCATGGTAATTGTTCGGATGAGATCTTCGCTCCGGTATCTGAATTTTAATTTATGCGCAATACTAGACTGGCGTGAAGATATCATCAATTTACACTTGAGCTGGATAGATGCAACCATAGCCTCTAGGCTAACAGTTTCTCTTCCCTCACTTCTAGTTTATGGAGCTCCCTTCCAACTCCATAAATTATAATAAATATTTCAACAGTCACACAAAAATGATTTAACCCAGATGCTAGTTAATGTGCTAATGGATCGGCACAGTGGGAAATTATCTGTTGGTATGATCTAACCCCAAACTAAACCAGATTCCCATGATGCCGCATAAAATGGGTGTGTTTCGAACGTTAAAGCTTTTTTTTGTAATATGTTAACTCTGGTTATACCGAGCAAAGCGAGGGACCGGATGTTTGCATTCAGAGATTCAGAAAGCAAATGACCAAACCTGGTCTTTGCGCATCTGGATCCAAGCAGAAGTTTCGGAGGCAAACAAAAAATAAATAAATATCAAATCCCTTTTACGGACCTGTAGCGGAACTCTAGATCCAGATTGGTCATAATATCGCAAAATTCAAAATACGTCAGTAAAACGGTTTTTCCATACCTAAAGAAAAAATCGTTTTTGATCCAGCCCACGTGGCTTTTCAATATTTAAGGATGGTCACTAACCGGTCACGGCCAGTCAGAGGAGGCAGGTTGCTGACACACATCAAAGATGTAACTCTTAACTTCAAGTGACCCGGACATTGTCCTCTCTCTCTCTCTCTCTCTCTCTCTCTCTCTCTTTCTCTTTCTCTATCTCAAGAATTACTGCTACGAACATTTTGTATGAACTCTTAATTCTTCAACCTCATCATTGAATACGAGCTCTACTAATAAATTCTTACTAAGATTTATAATTGAACATTAATTTCTACAACTCTTGCTTTTCCTTCTTTCAATAAATTTCTCTTTTAAATGTAAAGTGTATATTTTATTATTCCACTCTTCTACTTTAATACACACATTCTAACTGCCGACAACCAACCTTCTGATGAAAAACCTTTTGATGAATATTATTCAACATAAAGCTTGTAAGCTGTAGAGTGTTAGGTTAAGAAAGACACAAGGCCGAACAAAAGAAACATTAACCTGCTCTCTACACTTCATATCTAAGGTTTTTTAAAACTTTGTTATACATTCGAAATACCTTATTTGGGGCAAGTACAACGGCATAGCATAATAGACTAATTTTAGCATATAATTTCATCCAAATAGCTAAAATGTCAAGGAGAACACTCACTGTGTAAGAGTCTTAAAGGTTTAAAATTATAAATTCATAACCAACGTTGGAAGGCGTTTTATATACTGTAAACTGAAATAATTACATAAATTTTCCAAAATAAATTGTTTAACACATTAAAAGCCCTGATATTTTTAATCCTAGAAATTGCAACCGAAATATTTTCCTTTCTTTTTTAACTTGATTTTTGTTTTCGGCGTGTTATGTATTAAAGAAAAAACTAAGATCTCATTGATCTGAGAGTAAAATTTACCGCAATCGATTAGAAAACTAATGAAAGTTAGAGAAAGCGTTTTCCGAACACAGCTAATTTCCTATTTCACCTGGAACAGCTTCAGGAGGAATACATGCCAGCTTAATTACTATTTGCTTTCTGACGTGACTTTGTTGGTTACCGCTACGTCTCGCGAGACTTGCTCACTTTGCTACAAGAGGGGATTTTGGCACTTTTCCAATTAATGTCAAAAATTGCTTTGAATTGCTCTGGAAGATTGTTAGCCTTCGACATGTGATCCGAATGTTTATTTACGCACACTGAGCAAAATAAATGGTCGTTGAGGAGCGGAAAAGCCCTCTTCACGTTAAGAACGCCACATCACGTAGATATATTTCTGTTTCAAAGCGCAATAGAAGTCTACGTATAATAACTTTGCTGTCTCTATGATGTTTGTATTAGTTCTTGATCTGACAATATTTTACCCATTTATTGTCAATGTACAGCAGATATTGATACTTACTAAAACATATATAAAGAAAACGGTGTCTTAGCTAACTGCTAATATTGGTTTGTTAATTAAAAGGAATGAGAGTAGACATTATGCTGAATGTGAAACCGAATCTATAGTCAGAAAATAAAATATTAAAAATACTGGAAGTTGCATTTTGTTGTGAGAAAACCATTAACATTCAATACAATAAAAACGTGTTAATATTAATTAAATTAACATCAATTAAATGCGGAGAAGTATCAGTTATTTTAATTTAATGTATATCATTAAAAGCTTCATAAAATTTATAGATTTTCTATTATTAATAATACAATACAAGAGAAACACAGTTTGAAGCCATAGTAACGTACGTTTTGGGATGCGGGAGACATAACCCCATTTTTAGCTGTATAAATTCAGATTTTTTTAGTTTCGTAATATATAATTTTGGATCTATTTTAAAGTGTATAGTTTACTTTATTTCAGGAATTTTAAATAACGATTAACAAATGAACAATGAGTTATCAACATTATTCAGTCAGTCAGGTAAGGGATATAAGTGATGCACGCTTGGACGAAAAAACATGACTGCCTGAGCAGAAGATTTTTCCGTAGTAGGCTGCTTATATTTTCTGCGGTCGACAATCACGGCTATAAAACTTAATCTGTCTAGTTATTAAAAAGATCCTCATGAGAGCACAGAAGAACATTATAACACGAAACAAACGCTTGTAAATAACGGTTTTCTAAATCATCTTATAGCTTACCATATTATACATTTTCTTTCCGAGGTAACCAATAGCAACAAGAATTCATCCTCTTGTCATAATGAATCATGTTGCTTTGACGTGAAAATATTTAAACATTTACTTAGTGGTGCAGCAAATATCAGCTAAGAAGGAAAAATTGAAGAGCCGAGTTCGAATGCCAGTTGGATTCTTTGCATTCACTTGCTTAAGAAAGTATTAATCTGCTTCTTTCCTCCAGCTATGGGTTAAATAACAGGACATTAATGGCAACTTACTGCGGCAAAATCTTCCCTTTCAATACATGATCGCCCACTCGTGTATCACGTCTGTCACACGATTAACTCTAATTTATTTTGTTCAATAAACTTATTAACTATTTACAACTTTTTGAAATTTTGGACTGTTGTTCTCTTCTTTATTGTTATATTCACGACGTTTTGGCCTTTGTGCAACTCTTTATTTATCACGCGTATGTAGAATGTAGCATGAGAAAATGTAGAAGAAATCATGTGTGCCTGAACATATATGGAGAAAAAGTGGAAATCACCAACCTCTATTGGGTGATGTTAAAATAATAGCCATAGGACATAATTAGAAAATAGGAAAACATAAAGAATATTAGTGAGAAAACCAAATAATTTTATTATTTAAATCAAGGAATATCATTTTATTTTATAAAAATTATATTAATTGAAGAAATGATGACTAATCTTCAAATTGAAAATCTGACCCCCCTTTTCAGTACTGCTTCAAAAAACATTATTAATTAAGCAGTGATATTAGAATAACTTAAATGATTTTTTCTGTTATAAGTGAAAATATAACAAACAAACAAATATGGAAAAACATACACTATTTTAATAGTGCTTAATATATACCGTCAAATTGCTCCATATAAGAGCCCTTATACAAAAATGCTGGTCTCAATTTCAAAACTTTGGCTGTAATATCTTGATGCCTTGCTTCAAAACCGTATACAGTTTGCAAAGCTTTTGTTGTTAACTTGACTGCCCATTCCATGCCTTGGGAATGTGAGGGCAAATTTGGCAAGTCAAGCTTGGTTCCATTTAACAATGATTCCTGAAGTTCAGATTCAGAAAAATCGTCCGTCATTGGTGGTTTAAAAATGCCACAATGATAAATCTTTCAATTGTGTCCAATTAAATTTAATGGTTGGTATTCTTTTTAACCTTTTCTTGGTTTTCTCCCCACTCTTGAAAGAATATAAAAAATATTTATTGATTCATTTAAAATCTTCCGGTCTTTGCTATAATAATTATGGTGAAATTAGATAAAATCTTTAAAATGATTCTATAAATTGCAATAAATAATTGAGTCACTGATATATAAAAATATTTATTTACCTAATGGCCATAACACTTTTTAAAGCTTCTTCTCTTACTTCACCTTCATCAGATTTGACAATGGAGTATAGGTTTTCAGAGAGTAAATAAAATGTACTTCCTTATATATTTCTTAAAGTGATCTGTTGGATTTCATGAGGCTGCTTCTTGATCTTTTGGATCATATTAAAAATGTGCACTTGCTGATTGTGGAACATATTATTTCTTTTAATTTTAAACCAAGTGGCATACACATTTACAATAAAACCTATTAAACTGTGGAGTTTTGTTGTGAGATTTTGTGGGTATGTCCTACGACTCAATAAACGCATAAGCCTGATGGCCAAAGTTAACCACCTTGCCTCGTTTAAAGGACCAATTTTCCAGGAGACATATCTAGAGTCAACCTTACCTCTAGAAATATCCACTGTGTATTCATACAGGAGTCTTTGGCCACAAATAAGATCATGTATTTCATCAATTTTCAAAATTGAATGCAGAGGACTGCTAATAGTGCAAAATGATATTTGTGGTAAATCATTTGAGCATAATTTCCCCAGAGGAATACTGAATGCTGTAGGGCCTTTTGTGCAACCATCTATGTTTGTGAAAAGATCTCTGAAAGGTATTTCATTATGGTGCAAATAGCAAGCAATTGCATGAAGATTTTTTTGTTTCTAAAATTGCAACCATTCCACCTTCACAGCCTGCGATGGCATTAGTGTTGTCAACAAGGATAACCTTGATAGTGTTCTCACTGTTGAATTCATGCAAAACATCCACTATTTGCTCTGTATGAACAACACCTGCTGCACCACTATTGGGGAGAACTCTATGTATGAGATATTGACTTTCATGTGGTGCTTCCTTTGTAAAAGTTAAATGACATTCTGGTTCCTTAGTTTTTCATAGTTTTCTGTTAATTTTTCCTCCACAATTTCCTCGTACAACAATGTGTCCTTATTCGTTCTTCCATCAACTGCAATAAATATAAGGTTTTCCACACTTTCATCATGTTTTTGTTGGGCAGTTGTTTTCATTTTAGACTTTTCTCTATAAACTTTGCATTTATCTACAATATATTTCATATTAATATTTGGTATAAGAAGACCTATAGCCTTCAAATCCAAGAGCAAGCCATTGACAAGGCTAGCTCTAAGATTAGAAGATATGTCCCCCCTAACTAACTTGAAAGCATAACTTGGAAATTATAAGGGCTTTTTGGATGTCTCCTTGGCTGCAAATATTCTTCTTCTGGTTTTTCACTTGGAGAATATGAGTAGGAGGGGGAAGAAACATTAGCTTGAACATTTGATGTTGAAGCTGTTGGTGATGAAACTAAATATTTTCTTAATCTCTCTCTTTCCCTTTTACTAATTTATACCACTTTTATCAACAGGTCCAAGCTGGAAAGTGCCCTTAGACCCTAATTCGCCCCCTCTGATCCTTTTAGTTATTCACGATCCTGAAATACCTAAAGAAAAATATATGTACTATCAGAAATGAAATTCCACAAATATTTTAAAAATAAATTTGATAAAATTTCAAATAAATACTTTAAATTAAAATAATGTTTACTTACTTTATAGTAGAGTTACTTACGAGATTAGCTCGTAAACAGACTTTTTAATAAATAAATATTAACTTGAAAAATATAAACAAATCAGAATAATTATAAAAGTTTAATTTTTCATTAAAATAAGACTTAACTATTAAAAAAATACAAGAGGTATTCGTCATAATTAAAAGCGTAAAAGAGTAAACAAAGTAAAAACAATTATTTAGGGGGAGGTAATTTCGACAGGTGAAAACTATAAAAATAACAATAAATAAAACGGCATACGTAAATAGTTATTTGTATATTAAACTAAATATCATAGTGTTTTTATTTCTTTTTAATTTTGATGTTTAAATTTAATTTTTTAAGAAAAAATAATACTAAACTTAAAATATCTATTATTAAGCGTATAGAATTTTTTCTTATTGTTAAACTTTGGGTTTTATTTAAGCGACACATGTTTCCGATGAAACCTATATTGCGATAAAAATCCCAATTTAGTTCGTCTTTAAGTTTAAATGCTCAAATAAATACAAAGTTTTGAAGAAAAAAAATTCTTGTGGTAACTCTTGACATTATTTTGCAACTTTCTTCAAGTGCGATTTTTTACAGTTCCAAAATCGACCTACCCTAATATATATATATAATCATGGTGGCATCTCCCATTCAACGGAGTGAACACTTCCAACATCTACATATACTCCTCCTCACAAGAGAGAAAGAGAAAAGAGCATAAAGCAGAAGAGCACCGATAGGCCGAGACAGAACGAGATAGCCAAGACTGCTATCGTACGACTATTGTGAGTCCCAGTTCTAGTATTACTTCATAAACCGTATTTATCATTCTACTAACATAGTTTTTGCATTATGGAATTACAAGAATTTATACTGAAAGTGATAAACAACAAAGGACAGAACAGAGGAAAAGTGTCTACATTTTCTCAGAAGGTAATATGGAATTCTATTGAAAAATTTACATTCTCTCCTGACGAGAATAAAACTTTCGAAGACTACTTTAAGAGGTACGAGATTTTTTTTCAGATTGACTACGAAACAGGGTCAGTCACAAAGAAATTGAGGTTATTATTAAGAAAACTGGAGACTGCCGAACTTTATTGACTATATGTTACTCAAAAAGACTAACAAATTAACGTTCAAAGAAGCAGTGAAATCCTTAACAAAACTTTTCAGTCAAAGGACGTCACTTTTCCATAAAAAGTTGGAAATGCTTTAATCAAACAAAAATACAAAAAAGACGATGAAGACTACACCGCGTTTGCAGCAATTATAAATAAACCCTGCGACGATTTTAAACTATCAGAGTTCTCTCTCAGACAATTTTTAATGTTTAATCTTTGTCCAGGGACAAAAGACTCCGAAATTAGAAAGATAATACTGACAAAAATGCAAAACAAAGCGGAACTAACATTACAGAAGCTAGCAGAAGATCGTCAGAGTTGTTTAACTGTCAAGAAAGACTCAAGATACATCGAAGAATCGCGCGTTGCACATGCACGCAAAGTAAATAGAAAGATATATTTTTACCCTCTACAAAGAAAAATTAAAACAGAAATACACATTTTTACCCTCCCCAAACAAAGAAAAATTATGTATTCAAAAACAAACCTCCTCTTAGTCCGTGTTACAGATGTGAAGCTCTTCACTGGTATAAACACTGCAATGTATCGATATGTTCAGCATGTAACTGAATGGGACACAAAAGTTATTATTGCATAACTAGATCTGGAAACAGAGGTAGGGTAAGAGCTGCCATAATGGAACATGAGGACGGAGTAAACATAAGAAAATACGTAGTAGTAAAAATTCTAGACAAATGAATCAAATTACAGCTAGATTCAGGCTCCGATTTGACTATTATCAGTTTGCAAACATGGAGAAAACTGAATAAGCGCACCATGCTACGTACAGAATAAATCGCAAGATCACTAACGGGTAAAATAATAAAATGCAAAGGAGAGGTAATTACGAATGTTTCATTCAAAGGGAAAACAATAAAACATTCAAATATTGGATGCAAAGATTTGACTTATGAGACTTTCCTATTCATACTTTTTGCCAGAAATTGGAAAGTGAAATAACAGAAGCAGAATAATTAAAAGAAAAGTTCCCTGACGTCTTTCTACCAGGACTTGGAGGATGTAAAATGTTAGCAGCAAAAATACAACGAAAAGATAGCGCACAACCAATAGTGAAAAAGAAAAGAAATGTTCCCTTCGCATCAATAGAAAAATTGATATGAAACTGGATAGACTTGTTGAAACAGGGATATTGTGAAAAGCAGAATGTAGCCAGTGTGCTGCGTCGACCGTCTATGTTAAGAAAAAATCAGATAAAATTCGTGCTAGCGCGGATTTCCCAACAGGTCTTAACAACGCAATAAAGGATTACTACTACCTGCTTCCCAGCCCAGAGGAAGTGTTCACAAGATTAAATCGCGGTAAATACTTTTCAAAAATTGATCTAAGCGAGGCCTATTTACAGGTGCCAGTGGATGAGAAGACCGCTAAGTAATTATGCATTAACGTAGACAAGGGATTTTATAGAATTCAAAGGCTGGTTTTGGAATTAAAGTAGGACAGCGATTTTCCAAAAAACGATAGATACAATGTTAGCTGGATTAGAATTCGCAATAGCATATCTAGACGACATACTAATAAAAAGCGACAGCGTGGAACAGCATGCGAAACACATTGAGGAAGCTATGGATTTTGTTAAAGAACAAAAGTGCAACTTTTTCTTAAAAAGATATTAAATACATAGGACATATTATAAACAAGGATCGAAGAAGGTCGGATCCTACAAGAGCGGCCGCTATAAAGGATATGCCTGTACCGAGAAATATCGCGGAACTACAAAGTTTCCTTAGATTGGTAAATTATTCCCAGGAATTCATCGCCAATATGTATAAATAACGTGCTCCATTAAATGAATTACTAAAAATAGAAAGAATGGAATTGGACAGCACACTGCCAAGAAGCATTTCAAGAAATTATTAAAATACTAACGTCAGACTTGTTTTTAACACACTATGATCCAAATTTAGAATTAATAATAGCGAGTGACGCGAGCTCGTATGGTGTAGGTGGCTGATAATTACACAAAATGTCAGACGGAAAGAAAAGACCTATCGCACACGCTTTTAGAACACTATTACCAGCGTAGAAAAACTATTCACAGATCGAGAAAGAGGCTCTAGGGATTATATTTTCTGTAATCAGATTTCACAGGTACATTTATAGAAGACATTTCAGTTTGCAGACTGATCATAAATCGTTGTTGACAATCTTCGGTTTGAAGAAAGGCTTGCCAATATACACAACAAACAGGCTATTACGATGGGGAAACATACAAGAATGGCGAAGCCCGAACCGTTGCCTTGGATATCTCCAAAGCGTTCGACAGGATCTGGCACGCTGGCCTCTTGTGCAAACCGCGGAGCTACGGGATAACTGGACATCTGTTTGACCTCATCCAGTCATTTCTCTCTAACAGCACATTGAAGGTAGTATTAAATGGGCATGCCTCCCAAAACTATCATACGAACGCGGGCGTCCCTCAAGGTTCTATCCTAGGTCCCACGCCATTAGATCCCAAGTAGGCATGTACGCCGATGACACAACAATCTACTCTCGCATCGATCAAAAACCAGGTGTGGGCGACAAAGCGAACCTCGCTGCCGTGCTTGAAAAGGACCTCAAATCCGTAGGGGCCTGGGGTAGGAAATGGCTAGTAAATTTCAATGCTTCTAAAACGAAGCTGTTATCAACTAACCACCATAGACAATCGCATCTATCTCCCATTAGCATGGGACAGGCTTGCCTCCCAGAGAGTAAAATACTACGCCTCCTTGGCCTTACACTTTCGGCGGACCTCAAATGAAATGACTATATCGAATCCATTGCAAAATCTGTCGCTATGAAAGTCGGCTCTTTGTGCAGGGCCCGGAAGTTTTCCCACCTGAATCTATTCTGCACATATACAAATCTACAATTCGCCCGTGTATTGAATATTGCTGCCATATCTGGTCGGGTGCCACTGCTGCTCTCCTTGGCCTTCTTGACAAAATACAAAGGAGGATCTGTAACGTGGTTGATACTGACTTGGCAGACCGGCTGCAGCCACTCACTCACCGGCGTGATGTGGCTTCCCTGTGCCTCTTCTACAAGTACTTTCATGGCTTCTGCTCCGATGAACTTAGATCACTGGTGTAACAAATTTACACGAGATACTAGATTTGCAACTAGGTCCCACCCTTTTCCAGTTAAACAGATAAGATGTAACCGTAAATTCTACTCCAACAGCTTCTTTTCTCGCGCTTCCCGCCTGTGGAACTCCCTTTCACAAGTCTGCTTTCCCGACAGCTACAATCTCCAGGTGTTTAAATCTAGGGTCAATAGACACCTCCTATCACACTAACTCCCAATTATTCTCAGAACACTCTCATCTACCCAACCCTTATTCTCGGTATCCTTACCCGCCTATCACCCACCCTCTGACATTTCCTATATTTAACCATTCTCGGTATCCCTACCCGCCTATCACCCACCCTGTCACATTTCCTATATTTAATCATCCTTTCTCCACTCTATGTAGCCCCCTGCGCAGTAGTGGCAGTGACATGACTTGCTCGGGGTGAAACGCTTATTAAAAAAAATATTACTTAACTATGACTTCAAATTAGAATACCTGCCTTCAAACAAAATTGGACACGCAGACGGATTGTGAAGATTATTGCCAAAGAATAATGAACTGCTAGAAAACCCAGTAATAGATGCACTACAATCAGAAGGCGGAATGAGCACAGTACATCAAATACAGTACAGGAGCTGCCAGTGACGTTATTAGAAATTAGAAACGAGGCAGAAAGTTACGACTTCATTACTACCACAAAGAAAAAATAGAAGGAAGAGGCAGAAGTCTCTCCGACAGTTTTTCGCTTTGCGACAACGTATTAATGTACAATGGGAGAGTTGTAATACCTAAGACACTGCAGAAAACAATACTAAAGGATTTTCATATGAGACATCCTGGAAAAATCGTATGAAAGCTTTAATGAGAAGGTACGTTTATTGGAAGAATATGGATGAAGACATTACACAAATGGTAGAAAAATGTAAGGGTTGCGTCCTAGCTGAGAGGGCAACTCCAATGTTACAAAAACACTGGCCGAAAACTGATCGACCGTGTTCCAGGATCCACGTAGCCTATGCAGGACCTGTAGACGGATTTTATTATCTAATCTCAGTAAATAGCCACAACAAGTGGCCAGAAAATTTTCGCGATAAGTATCCAACGGCAGAAAACACAATTAACTGTCTATATAAACTGTTAGCAAGGTTCGGGGTAAGTAGATTGTCTGCTAACAGACAACGGAACAAAATTCACGTCTACAGACTTCCAGGAGTTCTGTGAGATGTTCCAACTAAACCACATAAAAACTCTACCGACTCACCCACTTTCGAATGGACAAGCTGAGAAATAATAAAATCTGTATTCAACAAATTATTACCAAAGCAAAACAAAAAAACAGCCAACGTCATTCGTACCAAAGAGGACTTTCAGACCAGGAGAAAGAGTTTGTTATAAAATGTTTGAAAACAAGTCCTACCGGGAAGCCGGTACGATAACTAATCGGATCGGGAATATGCTATACACAATTCAAGGTCCAGAATATACGCACTGAAGGCACATAGTTCAAATAAGGAAAAGGCGGTTAGAGAAAACCGCAAGAAGAAACTATGGATATAATTGTTGATACATTCAAATTACAAAGACATCCAACAGTGCGTGAAAAAAGAAAACCAGAAAGAAAAAGGAAGTTCACCGAACCATTAATAATAAATCATAAAAAAATATTAAAGCTCCCTACAAAGACAAGGAAATTTGGGAGGGAGTGTCATTGTGGCATCACTCATTCAAAGGAGTGGACTGTTCAAATATCTAAATTTACTTCTCTTCACAAGAGAGAGAAAGAAGAGCATAAAGCAGAAGAGCAGCGATAGGCAGGGACAGAGTGAGATTGCCAAGACTGCTATCGTACGACTATTGCGAGTCCCAGTTCTAGTATTACTTCCTAAACCGTATTTATCATTCTACTAACAACGTGTTTGCATTTTGCTGTGTTTAATATATATATATATATATATATATATATATATATATATCGTTATTTCCTATTTTAATTGTTGTTATATTATTTCTTGCTGGACTTTTGACTGGGTCTACGATATATATATATATAGTCATCGGCATACATCTGTTTCGCTGTATCACAGCTCATCAGTACGTTTAGACTTCTATTGTTTTAACCCAGGATTAAAACCCGACCGAATTGGCGTCAGTCGGCGATTCTACCTCTGGGCTATGGGCGCTCGATAGAAGAAGGCAAACTTTTTAGCGTGTACATTATCATTATACACGCCCAACAGCAAGAGTATATATATATATATATATATATATATATATATATATATATACAGAAAGATACTATTGATAGCATTTTCTACAAAAATCTAAGGCATATTTTTTGTAAACAAGTTGAATCTTCAAATTATAGAAAATATACAACTTCAATTGACATAAACAAGAAAATTAAATTAATTATCTATTACACTAAATTTAAGGCCGCTAATCTTGTTAAAAAAAAATAATAATTCTCCTGGAAAATCTAAATTACAGAGAACCAATATTATTTAAGAATTTGTATGTCTTTTTAAAAACTGTGTTCTTATCAGTTCAAATTCGTAAATATTTTGACTATACATTGCATATACTAGTAAATGATTAAGAAGAAGATTCATGTTGCTACTCACTGACCATAGATTTGAAAGCTCAAATATACCAAACTCTATCAAAAGACCTGCCAAAATGTATCCGTAACATACTAGTCAATAATACAAACGTAATAGCATCATCCATATTTTAAAAGGCTAAAATTAATAGAAGCATTATCAATAAAAAAAAGAAAAAGCCAACACTCAACAATATCAACTATGAACACGGTTAGAAAGTGCTGACTGTACTTAGAAAATAAAACATTTTCATAACTCGTATGGATAAATCAATCAACCTAATCAGTTAAAATGTAAAATGAATTCATCCTTGTTAAATTTTAGTCGACATTGCTTGGATAGATAAAACATTCGGACAATTTTTATATAATTTATGTGCTGAAAAAAAAAATAAGATCGCATGAAAAATTATGTAAACTCTTAAACTTAAGCACCTTGTCTGTCATTTTAACGAAACATACATAAAAAAAAGGATTGTTGCCTAAATACACTATATATATGTATATATATATATATATATATATATATATATATATATATATATATATATATATACTGACACACACACACATATATATATATATATATATATATATATATATATATGGTGACGATTCACACGCTTAAAATAATTGCAATCGCCTGCCTCAATATACATATATGCTACAGCTACAACGATTCTTGAAAAGTAGATTTTTTTAAATAGCTTTACTACACAACTAACATATTTATTTAGAATATGTTTTTCAGTTACGGATTATTTTCAGCATTAATATTTTGTATGTTTTCGTTTCTGGAGAAAACAAAGTTTTTCTTACATGGCGTATGACATAAGCTCTAAATCAAATCCAGTTGTTGTTGGATAACGGTCACATTCAATTTGATGCTCCGCTAACATGATTTCTAATATCACTTTACATCCAAGCAAGTGATAAGAACTGACAACCCCATTCTTCACATTCTATAGACTGACTGCAAAGTCAATATAGTTCGTCTTTCTAGCCGCATCTTTTATTTGGCGTCGGTTTATATATTTTTCTCTCCAGAGAAGGAGTTCAACAGAAGATCCCTTCGCTACTCGTCATGTTTTTTGTATTCTTATATCTCTTGTCTTCGTACCCATAATAAACAATTTTTGTCAGACAAGGAACCTTTAAGCTTGCGTTGTAATCGATTAGCTTTTTTTATATTTTCTCTAGAATGGTTTGTTAAAAAAGTATTCATTACATAGTTTTACAAAAGTTCTGACTATTGTAGTCAATTTTCTTGGATAATCTTCTCATCATACTATCAGAGAGAATGAGGCAAAACCGATATTTTTGCTTTTAGAGACACCGAGGGAAATTTCCTAACTGCTTAATAATATCCTTCTTAGGAAACACATGTTTCACGCTAATAGAAGGCACTGCAGAGAAATTGCTCTGTTTTAAATAAGAAAGTTCGTTAAGAAGACTCCCAAGCATAAATTGACAAGACAACATTGGTAGCTTTCTGTAAGCGGGAGCCTCATCGAAAGTATTATGACGTTTTAAATTAATCCTAAAAATTAAAATAAAATCAGTAGCTTGTCCTAATGATTTTAATCTGCACATAACATTTCCCTTGCGCTGTTTGAAATAAGAAATTATCGACATAATGAACAATACCAGAGCTTTCTCTTTTTATCTCTCTCTCTTTCTCTCTCTGGTCATACTTTGTTTTTAATTGTCATTATTGCCCTTTCCATTGGCATTAGCTCTCAATTTTGTATCTATGCTGATAACAAACATTTATTCCTGTCACGACAGTTGGTTTGATCAGTTCAATTAGGTGAAATTAGCAACTGAAATCATAAACGACCTCCAGTCTGTTATTAACTGAGGCAAAGAATAGCCGATGCGATA